>CM062817.1:1535846383-1536096347 GCA_031772625.1 Pinus tabuliformis | reverse complement strand
TCGGGTCCGGCCAATTGAAAGGCCACAATCGCATATCTTTAAAAGCCCAAACGCATGCCCACGATGTGATGGCGATATGGCGGACCTGATAGATTATAAGCTCCGGCACATAAATTTTTGAACCCAGTTGTACGGCCCCCGACTGCAAGTTTTCACATTCACGTATATCCCTGTGTATTCGATAAAACATTGTGGTCATGATTTTTAATGGAAAAACCCATATCGCGGACCTGATAGGGCATAGATTCCCATCTATAATGTTTCAAGTCTGACTGTATGGCCCGGCCATGGGGTTTTCCGTGTTTTCCTATGTCAAGTCCCTCCATCGTTGATCTATCCTCATGGATCCAATGGTCCACACAGATTTTGGGTGAATGAGTTGCTCGAGGAATACCCGCCCGAAAAGCGGTATCCTCTTTCCTCATAGCTGCTACGTGTTGCTTGAAGAGTGGGATTAGAGGTCTTCCCCACAATACCGGTTACCACTTAGATCCCTTCCGAAATACCACTTGGGGTACGGAAAACCACTTCCGCCTTATGTCGTTGATCTTTTGCCTTTCAATAGGTTTACTCTTAAACGCCAGACTCTCTGCCCTTCGCTGAAGCAATGTGTCACCTTTTGATGTTATAAATGCTTAATGAAGGAAATATCTGTGTTTTTTACACATTTTTTTCATATTTTCATAATCATAGCTGATATGAATTATTTCTGCAGGAAAATTCGAACAAACCCGGTAACGGATAAAGGTGAGTTATATCAAGATGACACCTCTGCACCACCAGTGTCGATATTGCAAAATGCACTCTGTGAAAGGGAAGACGGACCACCATAGTGCATAATGGAGGCACTCCTTCAGTTCAATGGAAGCACTCATGACAGCACTAATCCATCAAGATGTCATCACTGCTAGATACATCACAAAGCATGCCAGATGTGGGATGATGAGCACAGCATCTTTGGTTTCCTTCAGGAAATGACAGAGAATGATAGCCACTCCACACAGGTGCAAAGAAATGATATGCAATCCTTCTTTGTTCCAAAGGCATCCATTCATTCCCCTAGGAAGTAGAACGCTCCACCAAAGGTGACCTCGGCGTGTCAACAGTTTCACCGACCATTCTCATCTGTATATGCTGATCTGTGTAATGAAAAGAGGGGAAATGAAAGGTCATGGAAGACGGAGGGTCATTCAGGGCTGCATAAGTATTACCTCCAGATAGGAGAGAAGGGATTTTTGTTTGGAGAAAACAACTTTGATTTATGGTGAATAAAGAGGACTGTTTGGTTCAAGAAGGAGCCTGTTATTTCAAATTTGTTTCCCTTTTCCCTGATATGTTTAGAATCAGTGTGTTGTTGCTGGTATAAGGACAAATGTGATTTTCTTTATGCACATTGATAAATGGTTGTTCATGGTTATTCCTGGTTATTTGAATGTAATTCAATAGCATTGATAATTCATGAAAGGTTGTTGATTCCAGACTTTGTTAAACATCAGTTGCAAGTGTTATTTGTATGGAAAGGAATGTATATTCCTATATAAGTAATTGCATTGCGATTAGGATTCAATACAGCCTCGTTCTTATGTGGACCATTAATTGATTCATTGGGTATTGGGATTTATATATGATGTTTAACCTCCTTTTGTTTCTCTCCTACAGGATAGATTGGGATAATTAGGACTAGATTAGAGTAGTTAGAGATATTATAGATAGGATTTAATACATAGTGGTTAGTTGTTTTATTTTGTTGATTTAATTGAAGTCTTCTTTCTAGAAGCCATCTTTCAACGCATTTAACAGTTTACGAGGTCCCTTAAAACCTGTTGGAACTAGCCATTCCAAATGAAAGCAGGCCTAATTGGGGTCTATGATCGGGTTAGTTCCCCTTGTTGGTATAGCGAAAACACGCCATGTCAAGAAATTGGCACTAGAAGGAGGGCCGGAACCGCCTTCCACAGCTTTCCAAGATTTCATCTATAAGTTCCACACATGGATTCAAAAAGATTAATGCATGGATTGTGAAGGTCGAAAAGACCCTTCCTCTCATTCGGAAAAGCCTTGTTTCGAAGAAGAGACATTGTGGGAGTATCCTGTCACTTGGGAACAACCAGTCAGAAGACTTACTCGGGCTTATGCTCATTCCCTATCACATCTCCCTATATTTCAATCTTTACCTCCAACAACAAAAAGAAAGCCAAGGATCTATCACATAAATGAAGAGACATCTGCAGCCCCTTCTCTTGAAGATATTGTGCTTGATTCTTTGCAGAGTATCGACTCTCCTTGGGAAGAAATTCTTGAGGATTCCCCTTCTGAAGGCAATCCCTGGCCTGATTTGGAAAATTCTAAAGAAGAAACCCTCAACCAGAACATTCTTATCCATAATATGGCTAATATTCCTCAACCGGGTGGAAACCAACTCCCACCTCCTCTGGGAGCACTTCCCCCCTGGCTTGCTCAGGATGTCGTAGCAATACCTAGGCAGCAGCATCCCTTACCCAAGAATGCAAAAAGAGTACTGCCTAAATTCAACCCTAGGAAGGGAGACACCACTGATAACCATATTCACTCTTTCTTCATGGTCGTGCGCATGTTGCGGGTAGTCGATGAAGATATAGTATGTCGCCTATTCCCTTTTACCTTGATTGGTGCAGCTTCCACATGGTACTTTAGCTTGAGAACTGGATCGATCACCTCGTGGGATGCCTTTCAACAGGCCTTTTTAGACAAGGATGGAAATGATAAAACCCTTGCGGCCTTAGTTTTAGAATATCCCGTTTGAAAATGGAAACCAGAGAAAAGGTTGATGATTTTAACATCGGGTTCAACACCTTGTTTAACAGAATCTCGACCACCGCTAGACCTACTGAGGAGGTACTCATGGAATTCTACATCACTACTCTCCCTGTCCCTACTGTGACGTGGGTCAAGAGAAGTAACACACAAACCTTACAGGGTGTTATCGATGAAGCAGTAAAAGTCAAGAATGAAATTCTCAGTCTCACAGCATGCCATCATACAACCGGAGAAAAGAAAGCCTCTCAAGCATCCATGAAGAATAATGGGAGTGATAACAAGGGGTATGAAACCAAAAAAAAGGATACCACAGATGTAGAAGGTTTGCATCGGATCATTAAGAAGTTGACAAATACAGTGATCGATATGAAAAGGAATTCTGGAGAGAGTACAAGCAGGAGTGGAGGAGAGTATAACAACAGAAAACCTTTCAAACCTTTCTATCGTAAGAAGACAAAAGGTGGTCATGGTCCACTTGCACTGCCTGCTCCACCCAATGAAGGGAATTTAAATACAGAAGAGCTGGCTCTTATCGGATCGCTCCTTAACCAAGAAGAACCTATAGTGGAGCTAGAGCCAGAACAAGAAGATGAGGAAGAATACCAAGCAGAAGAGCCTTGGAGGAAGAATCTAAAATCAACGTACTATGGGATTTCTATACAAACGAAAATGATGATGAGCAAGGAGACAGTATGGTAGAGATCCACACTAATTAAATCCACACAGGAAGCAAGGGGCCACTTGCAAGGGTGATGAAGTCTATAGATCAGACCAAGAAAGATGTCCGCCCTGTGAAGGCATCCACTCCCAATGTTCTTGTTGAGAAGGGTAGACCTAGTGGTCAGTTCAAGAATACCCCAGTGGCAAACCATCCAAAGAAAGAAAATGCATCTCCCACTACAATGAAGGCAACTCAACATGGTAAACTCCCTCCTAAGAATGGAAAAACCAGTATGTTCACTCTGCCCTATCCTGTTTATAACATTGATTACAATATTGTGGATGATCTTAAGAAATCTAGGGCTAATATCACATACTGTGATTTGCTGAAATTAACACAGCAAAGAGATTTTCTCTTGAAAGCTATGAATGAGCAGAACTACAAAAATCCCACCATCCCGAGTAGCCAAACCCAAAAGTCAATCTCTAGACCTATTAGTACTCCCAGCACAACCCAAAAGCTAGCAGCCATGGAAGCCACCCTATCAAAAATGAATCAAAACCCCCAAGATGTCATTGCAACCATGATAGGGAGGAAATCTAAATCCATGACTCCCCCTTTCCTTATCACATTCGAAATCTTCAACATGAACGTACACAATTGCTTGGTAGACTCAAGTGCCTCATCCACTGTGATGCCTTACCTTGTTGCGAAAAGACTTCATGCGATACCTGAGAAAACTGAAACTCGAATCATGCAGTTAGACAAGACAAATGTGAAAGTAATTGGGGAATTGGAAGATGTATTGATTTGGATGACTGTTAAACCACAATACACACAAATCATTGATATAGTGGTATTCGATATACCTGAGGCTTATGGAATGCTGCTTAGTAGGGATTGGTCAGCAAAATTGAATGGATATTTCACAACTGATTGGTCCCGTCTCTTGCTGCCTCAGAAGGGGAATGGTGATATGCTGAGAGTTGATCGTGAAAGATACATGAAGTATGTAGTGACGGAGCTAAATGGACCCAACGAACCTGTAATGTTTACCAACTCTATCCTTGGGAATTATAGTTTTAATGTTTATGCCACAAGAACCTGCTTGGGAGAATTCCATGCAGAAACAACTAAAGAAACTGCAATAAACATGCAGTTGGAAGCTCTCCCATGTAATCCAACTGATGAACCACCTTGTAATATAATAGATAATAGAACTAGATTCGTAGTAAGCAATTCAATTGATGTAACACTAGACTCTATATTTTGGACACTCTATTTTGATGGCCCTAACTGCCTTGAAGGTGTAGGTGCTGGGAGCGTCCTCGTTGATCCACAAGGGAACCAACATCTGATGTCCATCCATTTAGAGTTCACGTGCACCAACAACATGATAGATTATCAAGGCTTGCTGCAGGGCCTGAATAAAGCCAATGATATGAAGGTGAAAAATCTTAAAGTCTTTGGTGACTCGCAGGTAATTGTGGACCAGGTAAGGAAGACGATACACTACAATTTGCCACACCTGGTAAGGTACCAGCATGAGGTATGGAGCTTAATTGACAGTTTTGATTCTTTCAACATCACATACATACCTTGTGGGAAAAACCAAGATGCCGATCTGATGGCTAGTATGGCTGCTAAACTTTTTCCTGATTTTAGATTGAAGAAGAATAAATGTTATGTTGAATTGATTTTCAGACCATCTGTGCCTAATAACATCTCAAACTGGTAAGTGTTCGAAGATGACAAGAAAATCCTTGAGTTCTTGCACTGCGAGAAGACATTCAAGAATGCAGTCATTGATGAAAATAAGCACGAAAAGCTTATGAGTGAGAGGGAAGATGAGGAAAAGGATCAGTTCAATACAATTCCCAAGTCAGTTGTCAATATGGAGCACTTGTATGACCTGCATAGTAAATTCAAGAAGCCAACTAATTGCAAAATTCATAGCTCATCCATGAAGTACAAATCAGTCAACCTTGGGACCTATTGATGCCCCAAAAATCATTGTATCAACATTGGGGTTAACCACCCGATCCGGACCTTAATACAGCTCCTTTTCCGTTTGGGATGGTGGCTCTGACTGGATATAATGGGACGAGTTTCCCAATAATGAATAAAATGGGATGGATGAGTGATTGGTTTTCTTAATAAATGATAATGAATGGATGACTTAATCTAACAGCGAAAATATAAATAACTATTCTATCCCGGGAAGCTTCTATTCTTTTAAGTGCAATGCTTGATGATCTCTGTTCATCGATAGGCATATAGATGACTCTACGCAATAAACATAGACATTTATTCACTTAATGATTACTTTGTTCAAATAGTTGAACAAAGTGGTTAACAAAACATTGTTACACTTATCCTTTTATATTATCGATACATGTATGATTAAAAGAAAAGCATGTTGTAAACATCCAGTAGTGGAAATTGTAAAGAATGTTGTTAAAAACACACGCATATATCTGATAATAGCAAGAGCGATCAAACAACAATTCACATAAAAAGAATGAACTCAGACATAGATAGTAGTACCATATGAGCTGCAAATCATTCCCAACATCAATCGCTATTTGAATTCCTTCTTCTGACTCAGAAATGCTTTCAAATAAAGGCAGTAGTGCACATCCACATAAAAGCTTCGTTATCAAAATTGGAATAATTGGCCCAGTTTTTATAAAAAATATGCCCGAAGTACAGTAGTGCAACTTCAGGTTTAAGTCATATACAAAAACTTACGACCCTTTCTAAATACATGAAAGGGTCTATAAATACTTAATTAAATTAACTAACTACAAAATTAAAATGCTAGTAAATTGGTACACTTGATCTTGAATATCTTCCTCATAGAAATCTGGCAGTCGGTAGCATGATTCATCACTTTGGCTGTTTGCCTTTCGACCTGAGTTGGCATATTGCTAGCATTGGTTCCACTTCTGGAGGTCGGTTGAGACGAGAATTGAGTTGAGCAGCATAGGTGGCATCTTGTATATTGGGAATGATACACTCGATTGCATCTGTCAGGCACTTGAGGGCGACTCTTTGGCTGTATGGTTTTACTAGGAACAACCAATAGGTGTCCCAAGTCAAACTGTTAATAGCTGCGATTAATTTCCCATTCTTCTCCAGCTCTTGATCACATGACTGCTGCAATATTGTAGCCGATAGTAATTTTCCTGGGGTACATTGAGAGATCATGCTAGATAAGTAGAGAGTATCATTAATCAATTCAACCAAATTACTTGTGGTTAACTTTCATCTGGAAACTGCTCTCTCTGCCTTCATTAACTGGGACTGCCATTCCATAAATAGGATCTCTTTATGGGATTCTAAGATTTTTGGCAAATTGGTTGCCTGTCCCTCATCAGTGTCTTGCCACTCAAGAAAATTGGTCAAGGTTTCATCGGCCTGCTCTAAGTCTGTTCTAGCATCAACTGATTTATCAATTAGAGATGTTGTTGTGTCACATAGGGGTTCTGCTTGAGCGATCTTTTGACATAACAGTCTTATTTGTGTTACCAATGCTTTGTTAATCTGTAGTGCTTCTGCTCTGAACTCGGCTGGCTGCGGAAGATTCTTGGACTTTTCTATTTGGCCTGATAATTGAGAAATTTGCTCATCTTTCGACTTCGCCATCTGTTCATTCATTGCTTTCAGTTTTGCCAATGCTTCCGACAGCTCTTTCTGCTTTTGAATTGCACTTGAATCAATTCTTTGTTTCTCTTCCTGCAATTGTTTATTCAATTGATTATTAATTTGTTGCTGTGTAGACAACTGCTGTTCAAGTTGCTCTGCTTTCTGTTGTGCCTCCGATAACTGTGCTTGTAGCGAGGCGATTGCTTGGTCCTTTTCTCTTAATAGATTATTCACTTCTGATGCCTTGTCTATGGTGGCCGCTGAATAGGCTCCAGCATATTGGGACAATCTTGTTAAGTCATCAGAAGGATCAAATTCCTCTTTCCAAACCACATTGGTTGTCACTGTTTATTCAGGGAATAGGGAAGGTTGATCAATCCTTATCCTTTTCCGCTGTCGTTTTACTACAGCCCTGTGCTTTGGGCTGTAAAAGACATCCAATGGAGGTATGTCCTCCACTTGCAAAACGATCTGATCCGAAGGATCCTTGGGGATAATCTCTATTCCTGTAGAAGGGGGTAGGCCGCTGGTTCCACTTGGAACCTCTTTTGATGTCGTATCCTGTATGTCAGCCGCTTTAGATGTATCGGCTTCCTTTGAGCTCTCAAGATTGCTTATGATTGAGTCGAATTGCTGCCATTCCTGGAGCAATTTCGGGTCAATTTGGGCATCTACATTCACTTCCGTGCTACTCTGCTCCTGCTCTTTCCTCTGTACTTCCTCTTGCTCTTTCCTCTGCACTTCCTCCTGCTCTTTTGTTTGGGTTTCCCCAGCAATTTCTGATGTAGCAGGAGGTCGTTGTTCAGGCTCGCTTGACTGTGTCATTGGAGCTGTTGCTAACAGATCTAGAGGTAGAGTTTGCAACCTCTGCTCTCTAAGCCTGTTAAATTCAACTAACCTGTCGTCATGATATCTCATTCTGGCTAGTGCTTGAACCTGAAATAGCGACTCGGCTGAGGAGAAACGGTCATCAAACTCATCATCTTTATGTTCAAATTTAGTGATTTTTTCCTGTTCAAGTGCATTGTAGGTGACTTTGTTTGGATCAAATCACCTATTAGGAAGAGTGGCGAGATTCAGTGCATTAATCTTAGCTGCTTCTTTCTCTGCATGTTTGTAGCCATGTAGAGCGTAAACGCCACACCTTAGACGAAAAGGAGGCCAAACCTGCTTCTTTTTATTCCTTAGAGTCTGTGTAACTCCTTCGGATGTAAGCTAATATGCTACCTCTCGAGCCAACAGTTTGTCGGGTGTATACAAAGGGAGGACATGAGGCTTGGCATAACTGCCGAAAACTCTTACATAGGTGAATATTTCTTCTTCGAACCATCTCCCTATGGCTGTCAAGTCAATCTCTGCTTGAGAGGAAATCTTAGGAGCAGGCTTGTCAAAAATGGCATAGTGAATGGGTAGCATAAAACCATTGCAAACTTGATATAAATGGTGTTTATAGTGGGCTTTCCATAACTTTTGGTTGTATATATGAATGGGCATGGGTCTTGTGGAGTCCATCTCCACCCGAGCATAGGAAATTCTGAATTAAAACAAAGGGTATCCAAGATGTAGGCACTATAGTAAAATGGGGGAATAAACCTTTCAGTAACGCGGGACTTGTTTCTGAATTCAAGAACCATTGTTGCTAACTTATCAGACAGTATATTTCCCCAATCCATTATTTCACTATTGCAAGCTGCTTCCATTAGAGGAACCATCTCTATAGTGAAGTTTGTGAAATCATGTAACCGCCACAACCTACACATCATTACTCCTGCATAACAATAAGGAGAACTCAAGGAATCGACAGAGTACTTACCCGAAGACTCATGCTTGTGTCTTGTTGGGTTTTGCCTCCAATCCCGTATGGGTTCTGATTCAATGTCGTTTTCATTTCTGAATTTCTCCAAGAATGATTTGTTGTACTTCTTCTCCGGTGCAGGCAAATGATACATTTGCCTCAAATCATCAGGTTGAAACGAGCCGAAGACTCTCCCATCCATGGTGCAAAATGTCCTGTTGGTGATTGGGATTTCTTCAATTGCCCATCTCACCACGTCCGTATATGGGATAATTTTCTCTCGGGCTGCTATCCTATGAAGGTAAGAGTCAGCTAAATCCTTTAGAGTAGCATCAGACTTCCGGGTCGGGTCTGCTGTGGCTTGCACTATTGTTACCTCAGGCTCTTCGGCCTCAATCAGATTGTAGATGTTTAGCCAAGTAGTCTTACCGAGTCCTAGACATGTGGTGTCCGAGATCAGTCCCTTTTTGCTTGGTCCTGGATCGGCAATGTGTTGTCCTGTAACTACCGAAGCGGAATCTGTTCCCGTTCTCTTATATTTCTTCCCCATTTGGCTTGAATTTGCTGCTTCGAAAGAGCTCTGCACAGGAGAGAAAATGAACGTAATGTGGAGAATTGGTGGCGCAAACCAAATATAAACAAGATATATTAATCAATGAATAATGAAGGATTAACTTAAGGTGGTCGCGGATACAATCTCTGAAGAGATTTTAGCCTTACTGATTCATTAAATGGCCGTTTAAACCTGTCAATCCTTTAAATGCTCATCATATCGTTTATTGGTCGAATAATTCATTTAAGCATGGCTTTGATGTTTTGGCGGTTGAGCGTAAGTGAATCACTATCGGGAAGAGAAAGGCCTTTAATACTAATTAACCATAATATATCCCGGCCTTATCAATCCTTTTTGAAATCTGTGCCTAGCTTTATCGCAATCGGTGATCGGGGGAATGCTTAAGTTGTTATATTGGTGTCCTTTTGGAATCCCCGATTGCCAATAGCGATATCGCTAATTCGCATCGGGAGTTTTTTAGGTACATGCATGGTACATTCCCCGATTGCCGATAGTGATATCACATCGGAGCAAAGAGGGGCCTTTTGTTATGATCGCTTGCCTTCCCGATATCCGATAGCTATTTGTATATTGTCGCGTCGGGAAAACCAATGGGTCTTATGTTGTGCATCCTTTGTTATTGCGATATGCGATCTTGCGATCGCTTTATTGCAATAACAAAGGATTATTCATTTTTTATTATAAGATCGATTATGTGTTTTATCAAAAAGGTTTATAATATTTTATTTCTTTTCGGACCTTTTGAATAATGATAGGTTGATACCAATTTAATCTAAAAGGGACCCATTTCATATTATAGTTTTGAAAATAAAAATTTTATGAAATGGGGGGTTGTTGTAGAGCACAACAGGACCAAAGAAGACCCAAAAACTGTTAATTTGGGCTTGGGGTGCTCTCCACAAGAAAAGGCTGCATTTGTCAAGTTATTCAAAGAATACAAGGACGTCTTTGCATGGACATATGGAGACCTAAAAACCTTTGATACCAACGTTATGCAGCATGTAATTCCTTTATAAAAGGAGGCTAAGCCCTACCAACAAAAATTTCACAAGATGCATCCAAGCCTGGAACCATTGGTGAAGAAAGAATTGAACAAAATGCTAGATGCTAAAATCATTTTCCTGGTCAGACACACCCACTGGGTAGCCAATCTCATGCTAGTAAGGAAGAAAAACAGAGATATCAGGTTGTGTATCGATTTCAAAAAACTAAGAAAAGCATCGCAAAGGGATAATTATCCTGTCCCCTCTATGGAACACATCCTTCAGTGCATTTCTAGGTCTGAAATGTTATCCCTATTAGATGGGTTTTCAAGATATAATCAAGTGTTGGTATCTAGTGGGGATCAACTGAAGACAACCTTCAATACTAAATGAGGCACCTACGCATATCGTAAAATTCCTTTTGGACTTATTAATGTGGGGGCCACATTCCAGAGAGCTATGGACATAGCTTTCTGAGGGTTGATTAACAAATCAATAGTGGTTTACATGGATGACATCACGGTGTATTCATATCACAGGAGGGATCATATCTATCACCTGAGACATATTTTTGAAAGATGCCGAAGGTATGGAATATCATTGAATCCCAGGAAGAGCGTCTTTGTAGTCACAGAAGGAAAACTACTGGGTCATATCCTCTCTAAAGAAGGGATTGTTATTGATCCTGAAAGAATAGAGACTGTCATGAGAATACAACCCCCTACAAATAAAAAGGTCATGCAATATTTCTTCGGGAAGATCAATTTCATTAGAAAAATTGTCTCAGGTTTCATGGAAATAGTGTGCCCCATGCAGCTAATGATGAAGAAAGACATTGCGTATAAGTGGAGCGATGAAGCTAAGAAATCGTTTCAACGAATCAAGGAAGCCATCACGGAAGCTCCTGCATTGGTCAACCCCAATTTTGGTAAAGAATTCCTCCTGTACACTTTTTCTTCTAATCTTTCATATGCCGCAATTCTCATTCAGTAAAATGATGGTGGCAATGAAGTCCCTATTTCTTATATGAGTGGTAATCTCCAAGGAGCAGAACTGAACTACCCAAACGTGGAGAAACAAGGCTTTGCAGTCTTTAAGGCCATAAAACATTTCTGCCCTTATTTATTAAAGGCCATGACTAAAGTAATCGTTCCCCATCCTGCTGTGAGAGCCCTCTTCATGCAGAAAGAAATGGGTGAATGGAGAGGGAATTTGATCACCGCACTTCAAGAATTTTAGCTCGATATTAAGGCAGCAAAGATAGTCCGAGGGTAGGGGTTTTGTAGGCTAGCAGTAGAAGCCTTGGCAGATACAGAAGGGGAATCTGAAGAACCAGAAGCACGGAGCATGCAAAACGAACAAGTAGAATGCAGGGAGGAGCCCCTATGGATAAATGAAGCACTGATGTATGAACACAAAGTGCCAGAAGCCCTTTTGGATCCTGAGTCGTGGTATTACAACATACGCTTCTATCTCACACAGGGATCATGTCCTAAACACATGGATGCATCACAAAGGAGAGCGCTCAGATTGAAATCTAATCAGTATTATTGGATTGTATTTTTTACAAGTACTATCATCGACCATTCATTGAACTAGTCCACTATTCATTAAACCAATTTCAAATGAGTTAGTAAAACTGTGGGCCATGTGAAAGGCCTAGTATAGATGGTTGAAAACAAATTTTTTTAATATATATAACATTAATTATGGTCAAACATAAAATTATGGGAAAAAATGATGAATGAGAGTTTTCACTTACCAAATATTTATAAGACAATTATTTCTCTCCCTAGATATAAATAATCTCAGTTGAGACAAGAGATCCAAGAGGGTAAGAGGGAAGCAAACCTGAGGCAGCCTTGGAGACTTGGTACCTGGCTAGAGGAGGTACAATCTAGAGGAGTTCAAGTTACAATCTTTGGAACCTAAAATAGGACGTTGTTGAAGGTACAACAAGATGCTACCAGTTAGGGTATTCTTGAGTTGGTTAGTGGCTAGTGGAAACCCCAAGACAAACTAGTGAGTTTGTGAGTTCTTGGGTTGGACTTGTGTGGGCTTGATGCCTTTGACCAAACCTTGTTAGGTCATTTTCAAGTAACTATTCTAGGAAGAAATTGGCTCAGGGTGGGAATCAAACATAAATTTCATTCGCGATGGTTGGGTGGAGCAATCCCTTTCCTTGTAATTTTATGCATGGACCAGATTGAGGAAAAGATAAGTATTTCAATTTGTTGTGTATTACTAGTTTCTATTTAATGATTAGATGTTCTCGTCTATTGGTAAATTTGTTTCAACAAAAGAGAAACTGTGATAAATATCTACCAAATATAATGGTTATTTGAATTGATTTCAAAGAAAAACCTTGAACTTGTGTTAGTTATCAGGCTCAGTTGGCTAACCAACAGGGTGGGGAAATGATATTGAGTTCAGGAAAGAGCGGTCGAAGAATTGGGGTAGGTGTTTGGGTTAGGTCCTGCCCATAGATTCCAGATCATTAAGAAAAATTGAACGTTGAAATTTGAATTCTATATAATGAAATATGTAAATAAATGGACCATATAACGCTAAACTACTATATAAGAGATTATAATCCAATTTAACAACCAAGAAACAAGTATTATGTGCAAAAATGGTTATAGAAATGACAATTTTGTATAGCTTATGTGGTTGAACATTAGGCCAGGAAACATCTAGAGAACGTAAGGTGACATTCAAAGTAAAACTCTCTCTCTCTCTCTCTCTCTCTCTCTCTCTCTCTCTCTCTCTCTCTCTCTCTCTCTCTCTCTCTATATATATATATATATATATATATATATATATATATATATATATAGGTAAGGAAGTGAGAAAGTGTATTGAAACCCTAGAATCATGTAATGAAACAATCTACCAAACAAATGTATAACATAATTATAAAATTTTGCAAAAGAGCGTGGCCACAATATAAGAAAGAACCATATACAATATATCAAAAGAAAATTTGTATTAAGGCCATGAAGTGCATAACGCACTAGTGTATCAGATAGTTTTTCCACACAATTATTTAAAATAATAATAGTAGTTACAGATGGAACAAATACAATCCACTCTTGGTTGTGGGCCACAATAAAATCTAAGAACCTTATGAGTTTTTATAATAATAAAAGCAACAGAATAGGGTCAGCTGGTTGTGGCCATGGAACCAAAATAGTTCCGAACTGTAACTCCAATTGGAAATTGCTCATAGAAATCTTTCCAAAAGAAATTCTAGTTGAAAGACGAAATGCAAGCTTTGCAGACACCTGGAAACGAGGAAGAGTTTGAATAGTAGATTAAAGAAAAAATTGCAGGATTGCAACTAAAGCTGACTCTTGGGAACTAGGAGGGGAGCCTCACCAACAAGGCCGACAATTTAACCATGTCAATTAACTAAATTAAAAAAATTACATGGCTATGAAAATAATGGACTTTTACTTGAGAAATTTTACATGGAATGGACCTTTCCCACAATCTTGTATAGCACATGAGTATGAGTAAAGAAGTTAACGCAAAATTACAAAAGAACAATCCCTTTAGTAATTACTTGAAATTGTGAAATTAAAATCTTATAACCAATACATCACCCTAGTTAAGGCTAGGACGCTTGTACCTAAAGAGTTGAACAACCCATGAGAAACCTCAAAAATTATAGCAATAGAAGAAAACATGGAAACATTGACTTTAAGGAATATTGTCAAGTAACAAATTCGAACTAGTATGAGGTTAATCACTAAAATGAGACAAAAACAACCATGTGCATAGTTTAGCTATGGTTTACAAATAATGTAATTTGACAACTATAATTGTAACAATCTTGAGTTAAAGTTTCATGTAATAAACAAAAAATAAGACCAAGGTCATGGGACACGTATTCTGAGTTGAATGTTGGGAAAACATCCTCGTGGGCATCACTTTTGGTTTATTTATGGCTAAGGAAATTGGAAAAGGCAAAGAGGCAATAATTAGCATTTAATTATAATAAATAAAGGAAAATAGAAGAAAAATAAGGTGAAGAGAACAAAATTTGCATGCTAAGGAAGTTAGAAGGAAAATGGAAAAATAGGGAGACATCAATGATAAAAAGGCATCAGAGAGTCAACTCATAGATTTTGGTCATTAAAATTTTATTTATTTATTTTTATTTTTATTTTTATTTTTATTTTTTTAGTTTTTTCAGTTTGACTCTCTCCTTTCATTCTCTTTCTCATACACTTTTTCAAATTTAGAGTATTCTTGGAGTATTTTTGCATTCACTTGGATTTGGAGAAAGGAAAGAAAAGTACATAAAAGGAAAGCAATGGAGATCAAGGAGAATCTTGGATCAACAACTTCAACAAGAGGATTTTGCAGATAATAGGTTGCATGTGTGTTTTCCTAGCTGAGGTGTGGATGTATGGTACATGTATTTGTTTATTTGGTTCATTTGTTTTCAATGGCACGGGTTTTTCCTAGTTTGGCAGTGGTTTCATCCTTGCCTTGTCATTTCATGGATAGTCATGGTGTAATGGGATTCATTCTGAGTTGAGATTTGGATTACGAGAAGGTTTTGAAAGCAATGAGGTGGTCTCAAGAAAATTCCCAAGGGTTGGGGGTGGAGATGGTTTTCTCTAGGAAGCCCTTGATAGGTGGATGGAGACAAGAAAATTCCTCAAGGTATGGTGAATAAATTTTGAGGCTTCCAAGCTTGGTTTGGTTTTGTGATCTGAGGGCCAGTTTAGGTGAGATCATGGTATCTTGAGTGTGTAGGTGGTTTAACCTCTGGATTCCCTAGTTGTTATGTCTTGGTTTATCCCATGAGATCCAAATTCATGCTTGGAATATGGTATAGGGGTGATTGGCTGAAAGAAATATTTGGTTCAACCCAATTTATGGTCAGGTGGTACGTGGAATTCATTGACTTGGTTGGCTTTTGCATAAGTTAATACGAGCTATTTTCATACTATAATATATGACCACTTGTGCTTGATATTATGTTAATCCGATGGTTTATTTTCATGGTTAATATTGTGGTTATATGTTGGTTATAAGCATGGTTCTATAATGTGGTCTAATTATGGCTCTTGTTCATAATTTGATAAGTATTTGAATGGTTTATGAATGCATGGGCTAACAAGCGTTGTTGTAGCTATTTTTGAAGGCATTAGACCTTCTTAGTGATTTCGAGATGAAGTTCAGAGATATAAGATCATATATGCATTCCTGAACTGTAACTCATATGCTTAACATATGTTCGGTGAAATGTCTAATGTGTACTAGGAATTATATGTAAAGTTTGAATATTTGGCATTGTTATCACCTTAATCATGATTTTGGAAAGGTACAAGAAATTATGGGCAGTGGTCTGGAGACTAGTCTGGAAAAGTGGCTCAGATCTCGAAGCTGCTAGCACAGAATTGGGGAATTTTGGTCATAACCGCATGGAAGAAGGCTTATGAGTGTCGTTATAGCTTCATAATCACATGCAAGGTGCTTCAAGAGTGCAATTTTGGAGTTAGGTCAGTGAAAAAGGGTTCCAACTTAGGGATTGACCACCAGGGGTGGTTTGCAACCTCCTGAGTGGTGTGTGGTCTTTGAGGGATGTCAGTTTGTGGTTAGATTGCAGGTCCCACTTCTATAACTAGAACTTGGACATCAGGTCATGTCATAGTAGCACTTAGCCTCACATTTACCCTAAGAGCTTGTAAAAGTGTCTAAATGCAGGGTGGGGGTGTTACATATTCATATCAAATCTTTCGAGTTCAAACCCTTGGATTTGATGGACTAAAGGAGATTGGTATGCATGCATGTCATTCATATGCAATAATTACAATGGCTATGGTTGTTATGTATATAGTCGGTGTTACAGTTGAGTTATCATGCATGATGTCGATAGGTTGATATGTTGGTGTCACTATATATATATATGAATTGATTTGTGTAGATGAGATAGCCTCCCCTGAACTTCACTAAGGTATGATTCTGATTATGTCTATATTTAGTTCATCTAACATGACATGTTTGTAGGAAGAAGAAGATCAGATATGACGAGTCGAATGGTGGATTAGAGTTCATGTGAATCTCCTTAGAGATCAATTAAGAAGCAAGGAGATGAGTATTCTCCTAATTTAGGAAACGGATTAAGAAGTTTGAAAGTAGAGATCAAAAGTTACAAGGAAGACAATAACAGGATAATTGAGTCATGGGAAAGAATTTACAGAGCTCAGAAAAAGCAATCAGTGGTTAATGCAATGGTCCTTCAGAGCCTATCATATTTGTATAGATAGGTACAACCACAGATTAGTCATGGATAGGAGGAAAGGACTAATGGGGCATATGGTAGCAGGTTTCAATCAGGATATAGGTTGAATAAGGATGATACTATTAGAGGTGGAAGATGGTTGTATACACCTTACAGGAGAGGTAGTTCTTATGAGTTCTATTCTAGTTCTGGTTCAGAGAGACATCATTGTCATCACCGCCATTGTCCTAATAGGAGGAGTGAGACGTAGTGCCTGTCAGATGAGTTGAACAAAGCCAAGCATTCTACATTTGATGGAGAGCTTAAGAAACCAAAAGATGGAGAAGCATGGTTGCTTGGGATCAAGAAGTTCCTTTCATTGAATTATTATACAGATAATATGAAATCCATGATAGTTATTTTCGGTCTCAAAGGAAAAGAAAATATTTGGTGGGATGACGTGAAGCATGTCAGAAGCATCAAGGTAGAAGAGTTGAGATTTTGTGAGTTTAAAAGACCTTTTTGGAAGAAGTAATTGTCTGAAATATACTATGACGGAAAGGTTAAGGATTTCTATGAGCTTAAGATGGGTTCTATGACAAATGAAGAGTACATGACTAAGTTTTTGGAGCTGTTGAGGTATGTGCCTTACCTCAAGGATGAGAAGAAGAAGGTCCAAAGGTTGATCAATGGACTACCATTAGAATTTAAGGATCAAATTGAGTATGATGAGCCTCAGTCATTGGAGGAATTCATAGGGAAATTGACGCATATTTATGAGCAGTTGAAGTGTGAGTTTGAGCCTAAGTGATATTGGAAAGGGAATGAGAAGGTTAAAGTAAAATGGACTCAGAAGCGGGGAAGGCCTTAGGATGCAGGTGAGAAGGAAAATGTGTCTCCTTACAAGAATATTAATGCGGCTGAGAAGGGACATGGATCTCATATTGGAGAGAAACAGAATAAAGGTAGTGGCAAAGAACCATTTCAGTGTTGTATTTGTGGCAAAGATCATCACAAAAAGGATTATCCATTGTACGAGGGTGGAAGACCTCATATCTATAGTGCCTAGGAGGCACAAAAAAATTATGGATGTTGGTCAAAGCATTCCTCAGATCTATACAACACTTGGTAACAGGAAGGCAGATCATCAGGCATCCATTACTGAGATAGAATGTAAGCTTTGTGATTGATTTGTTTCCATTTTGATTGATCCTAAATCTAATTATAGTTATGTTAGTCCTCACCTGGTGGATGGTGTTGTTTGAGTAAGGAGGTGCATATAGAGTCTTGGTTGGTGCATTTTGCTACAAGAAAAGTGTTCATCATTGGTTGGGAGCTTGTGCATTTGAGTTGAATGGTATGCCTACATCAACACATCTAAATGTGATTCCTTTGGGATCATATAGTATGCTTTTGGGCATGGATTGGTTTTTTACTCACAAGACCAAGGTAGACTGCTATGAGAAGGCCATTGAGTGCCTAGATGATGATGAAGAGAAGATAATCTTGTAGGGAAAGAAGAATCCTACATCAGTGAGGATGGTCACAACCATGCAAGCTAAGCGCAATTGCAGTAAAGGGTGTGTATTTTTTGAAGTGCATGTTTCCAGTGACAAAGGGAAATGTGTTGAGGATGATGAAGTATTGAAGAGGTATCCTATTTTACAATAGTTTCAGGATGTTTTTCCAACAAAGATATCATAGTTACTTCCTCATAGGGATGTGGATTTCTCTATTGAGTTGTTACCAGGAGCAACACCAACATCAAAGGAAACTTACATGATGAGTACTCCAAAGTTCGTAGAATTGAATCTGCAGTTTAAAAATATGCTTGATAAAGGATACATAAGGCCCACTGTGTCACCTTGGGGTGCACCATTATTGTTTGTAAAGAAGAAAGATGGTACTCTCAGGTTGTGTATTGATTCCAGATAGTTGAACAAGGTGATGATCAATAACTGGTATCCATTGTCGCAGATTCATGAATTGTTTGATTAGCTAAAGGGAGCAACAATGTTTTCCAATATTGACTTGAGATCAATATATCATCAGGTGTTCATCAAAGAAAAAGATATATACGAGAACGCATTCCTTACTAGGTACGAGAATTATCAATTTTTGGTTGTTCCATTTGGTCTTACTAACGCTCCATCCACTTTCATGTGTTTGATGAACAATGTGTTGTGTGCTTATCTGTACAAGCTTGTGATAGTTTTCATTGATGATATATTTATATATTCCAAGAATGAGAAAGAGCATGCAGAGCACCTCGTATTAGTATTGAGATTGTTTAGAGAGAATCAGTTGTAAGCCAAGCTTAGTAAATGTAGTTTCTTTCATATTGAAGTTCATTAATTGGAACTTCTTGTTTCCAAACAAGGGATAATAGTGGACCCAAAAAATATTATATTTATCATGGAGTGGCCAACTCCTAGGAATGTGTATGAAGTCAGATAATTCATGGGATTAGTAAGTTATTACAGGAGTTTCATCAAGAAATTCTCAGGAATTTCCTATCTTATTACATCTTTGTAGAGAAAAGGAAAGAAGTTTGAATGGACTGAGGAGTGTGCAACTAGTTTTGAGCAGTAGAAGAATTTTCTTACAAATGCTCCAATCTTGAAGATTATAGATCCTGATAAAGAGTTCTTGGTGTATATAGATTCTTGCAAGAAAGGACTTGGAGGAGTCCTAATGCAGGAAGTACAAGTGGTGTGCTATGAGTCAAGGAAGTTGAATGATCATGAGCAAAACTATGTGACTCATGATCTCAGGTTGGAAACTATCATTCATGCATTGAAGAAGTGGAGGCATTATCTTCTTGGGAGGAGGTTTGTTTTGATGAGTAGTCATAGTGGAGTGAGGTACTTGTTTGACCAACCTAACCTAAATTCCAGGAAAGCTAGATGGTTGGAGACTCTCGATGAGTTTTACTTTGAGATTAGGTACATTAAGGGCAAGGAGGACAAGGTTGCAGATGCTCTCAGTAGGAGAGTGCAGGTGAATCATATTTCAGTTGTGAGCTCTTAAGGGACATACTTGCAGGAACGGATCTTCCAGGAAGGGTACCATGATGATAGAGTCAATAGATGAAGTAGAGGTTGTAGCAGTAGGGTGAAGGTGATAGGGATGAGGAGCATCACCTCACAGCAGATGGCTTAGTCAGATTCAGGAACATGACTTATGTGTCGAATAGTAGTGAGCTTAAGAAGCTTATCTTGAGGGAATTTCATGTCAAGTTGTATTTAGGTCACCCATGATATGGGAAGACATTAACAACAGTTAATAAGTTCTACCATTAGCCGAACTTGAAGAAATGAGTGGTTGATTTTGTTGCAAGATGCTTGGAATGTGAATAGGTGAACGCTAAGAGTAAGCACCTAGTTGTTTTGTTATAGCCGATTTTGATTCCAAAAATGGAAATGTGAGGTCATTTCTATGGACTTCATTACATGTTTTTCGAGGGCATCAAGACAACATGATTCCATGATGGTTGTGGTTGATAGGTTGAGCAAGGTAGTTCACTTCATTGCAATGAAGTCTACAAATTCAACTAGTGAGGTAGCTCATATCTTCATTAGGGAGATAATGAGGTTGCATGGAGTTCCTAGGAAGATCATATGAGACAAATATGCAAAGTTCACTTCTAGGTTTTAGAAGGAGTTGTTTGTAGGCTTGGGGACAGAGTTGGATTTCAATACAACTTATCATCCAAATGCAGATGATCAAACAAAGAGTATTAATAGGATTCTTGAGGACATATTAAGGTTGTATGTCATACATCAGTACGAGAAGTGGGAGTATCTTCCATTGTTTGAATTCGCATATAATAATGGGGATCAAGAGTCCTTGAGGATGAGTCCATTTGAGGCTCTTTATGGGTGGATTTGCATTACTCCAATTAGATGGAGGGATCCAATGAAGAGGGTACTGATTGGACTGGACATGTTAGTTGAGATGGAGCAAGAGATGTGGGTTATTAAGAGGAATTTAAAGGAAACATAGGACATACATAATAGTTATCTAAATCAACACAAAGCATTCAAGGAGTTTTAGTTTGGGGAGCATGTGTGCTTTCACTTCAAGACCAAGAGGAGCTCCTTAAGGATTGGGTCATGTGCCAAGCTGGAAAATTAGTATTGCAGGCCTTCTGAGATCCTTGAGAGGATTGGACCAATGGCCTTCTGACTTTCACTTCCGCTAATAGTGAAAGTCCATGATTTTTTCCATGTTTCATTACTTACGAGATATGTGCAGTATTTTGATCATGTTATTGATTGGTCTTTATTGAAGGTGGAACCAGAGAGAGAGTTGGAGCTAGAACCTCGGTGCATATTGCAGTGGAAACAACTCATGCTTTGAAACTAAGAAATAATGCAAGTTAAAGTGCAGTGGAAGAACTTTGGGCCCGATGAAGCTACATGGGAGATGACTGATCAGATGCACGTTTTGTATCCCTCATTATTTTCTGGCTCAAGAAAATTAGTTTTTGGTATATGTATGTACATGTATGGTTGTAAATATTGCAATGATTCGTGTTATAAAACCCTAATAAGCGGTATGTTTTTTTTGTTTTTCTATGATGTCATTGTAAATATTGTATCGATCTATGTTATAAAGCTCCATAGGAAGTATGTTTTTGTTTTTTAGCATTTTTTTGGTCATAGGTGTCCTAGAACATCAAGGATGGTGTTCCCCTAAGGGGGAGGGATTTATAATAGCACAGGGTTAAAGTTTAATGTAATAAAGGATAACAAAGGCAAAATAAGACCAAGGTCATGGGACACATATTCCAAACTAAATATTGGGAAAAAATCATAGTGGGAACCACATTTGGTTTATTTATGGCTAAGGAAATTGGAAAAGGAAAAGAGGCAATAATTGGAATTTAATTATAAGAAATAAAGAAAACTAGGAGAAAAGGAAGGTGAAGAGACACAGATTTGCATGCTAAGGAAATTAGAAGGAAAATGAAGGAAAATGGAAAAAAGGGAGACTTCAATGATAAAAAGGCATCAGAGAATCAATTCACAGCTTATGGTCATTAAAAATTTTGGTAGTTTAGTTTGGCTCTCTCTTTTCATTCTCTCTCTCATACACTCTTGCACACATAGAGTGTTCTTGGAGTATTTTGGTATTCACTTGGATTTGAAGAAAGGAAAGCAAAGGAAAGAAAATGAAAGTAAGGGAAAGTAGGGAGAAGATTGGATCAATAACTTCAATAGGAGTATTTTGTAGGTAATAGGTTGCATGTGTGATTTCCTAGCTGAGGTGTGACTGCATGGTACATGCATTTGTTTATTTCTTTCATTTATTTTCATTGGCATGGGTTTTGCGTGGTTTGATAGTGGTTTCATCCTTGCCTTTTCACTTCCTAGATAGCCATGGTGTGATGGGATTCATTCTTGATTGAGCTTTGGATTATCAAAAGGTTTTGGAGCTGGGTGAGGTGGTCTTAGGAAAATTCCCAAGGGTTTGTGGTGGAGATTGTTTTCTATGGGAAGCCCTCGACAGGTGGGTGGAGACGAGAAAATTCCTCATGGTGTGGTGAATAAATTCTTAGGCATCCAAACTTGGTTTGGTTTTGTGATCTCGAGGTCGGTTTAGGTGATATCATGGTAGCTTGAGGGTGGAGGTGGTTTAACCTCTAGATTCCCTGGTTTTTATGTCTTCTTTTACCCCATGAGATACCACATTAATGCTTGCAATATGGCATGGGGGTGATTGGTTGAATGAAAGATTTCATTCAACCTAATCTATGGTCAAGTGGTACATGGAAGTCCCTAATTTGGATGGATTTTGCACAAGTTAATAAGATCTATTTTAATATTGTAATCTATGAGAACTTGTACTTTTTATTATGTTGATTTGATGGCTAATTTTCATGGTTAATATTCGGGTTATATGTTGGTTATAAGCATGGTTTTGTAATGTGCTCTAGTTATGTATCTTGTTCATAATTTGATAAGTATTTGAATGGTTGAGGAATGCATTGGCTAACAAGTGTTGTTGCAACTATTTGATAGGGCATTAGAACTTCTTCCTGTTTTTTAGATGAATTTTATATATTTAAGATCAGATATGCATTCATGACCTGTAACTCATATGTTTACCATATGTTTGACAAAATGTATAATGTGTACTAGGAATTTTAGGTCAAGTTCTTGCTTCAAGTTTGAATGTTTGGAATTTTTATCACCTTAATCATGATTCTAGAAGGTTACAAGCAGTTCTTGGCAGTCTTCTAGAGACTAGCCTACAAAACTGGCTTGGATCTAAAAACCACTAGCATAGAACTGGGGAATTCACGTCAAAACTACATGGAAGAAGGCTTATGAGTGTGGTTTAGCCTCATAACCACATGTAAAGTGTGTCAAGGTTGTGGTTGTGGAGTTAGGTCAGTGAAGAAGGGTTCTAGCTCAGGGATTGACCACTTGGGGTGGTTTTCATCCTCCTGAGTTGTTTCTGGACTCTGATGGATATCCGTCTACTGTCATATTGTAGGCCCCACTTCCATAACTAGAACTTGGAGGTAAGATTATGTCATAGTAGCACTCAGCCTCAAATTTACTGTGGGATCTTCTAAAAGCAGGTAAATGGAAGATGGGGAGTTACAAGAAAAAAGTAGGAAAAGGGCATCAAAGAAATTACCATCATGGAACCAAGCACGTGTTTACCAATATCCTAAGCAAGGGAGAACTAGAAGATAATGTAACAGCCCTAGTGAAAATTTCATGTAATAAAGTTAAAATCAATAACCACGGATGACTGGGAAACTTATTCCAAGATGAATTTTGGGCAAGACATCCTAGGGGTGTTCAATTGGTTGTTTATGGCTAAGGATATTGGCAAAGGCAATGGCTAGGGCATTAAAAGGCATTTTGGCACATTTATTTATGAAAATAATGGAAATTGGGAGAAAAAGGAGGTGAAAAGTCACATGTTGCATGTGAGGAGGAAAATGAAGGAAAATAATGGAAAATGAAGAAAATAGATGCCTCATTCATAAAAAGGCTTCTCAGGATTAGTTGGTAACCTTTTGTCAGTTCAGTGATGGAGCTCTCTATCATTATTCTCTCTCTCTCATACTCTTGGATACTTAGAGATTTCTTGGAGCACTCTTGGAGGGTGTGGAATACTTGGATTCTTCGAGAAAGAATGCAAAGGAAGAGTAGGAAAGTGCAAGAAGGCATCGGCATCAATAGCTACATCATATTTTCTTGCAAGTATCGAGTTGCATGTATGGTTTCTTCACTATTTTTGGCATGGATGGCATATGCATATGGATTCTTGGTTGTGAACTTTCATTGGCATGGAGGATTGCCTGGATGGACAGTAGATTGCTTAGCCTTGCCATTTCCTGGATAGCATGGTGATTGTGGGTTTACTTCCATTGTTTTGTTTTGGTTGGTTCTCATTTCTCCTTAGCTTGGGTTGAGTTATTAGTCCTGGAAGCCTTGGTTGAACAAACGCTCTAGAAGCCCTGTAACATCTTGGGTTGAGTTACTAGTCCTAGAAGCCTTGGTTGGACAAAGGCTTTAGAAGCCCTTGGTGGGTTGAGTTACTAGTCTTGGAAGCATTGGTTGGATGAACGCTCTGGAAGCCCTGAAAGGCTTGGATGGAGATGAATCTGATGATGATTTTAGTGATGTCCGACCGTGAGGTGGAATCACTATTTGATGGGTTGATGTGGAAGGCCTTTGGATGCCCTGGATGAGTTTTGATTGATGTGTTCTATGAGATCCCACATTCATGCTTGAAATATGGCACGAGGGTGAATGGCTGAAGATATATTTGGCTCTACCATTTTATGGTCGGGTGGAACATGGTAGTCCCATCTCCGGTTGGTTGATTGCATTCATTAATGAGAAATTCATTCCCTTGATTTTCATGTGTAAAGGTACTTATGTATTTATGGATTTGATGGTTGATATGTTTATTGTATTTATGTTCCTATTATGTTGTTTATATGCACATTTTATGACAACAACTATGAATGGCTCTTAGCATGTTTTTACTTGTGTGTGAATGGATAATGTGTCTATGACCTAATAGATGATAATGCAGCAAATGGAATGAGGAAACAATGGTTCATGGTGATTCTGAGATAAGTATGAGATCCCTACGCTTAACTCTATTTTTTACACTTGTAGGTTACATGTCAATGATATATTTGATGAAATGCTTGTCATGGCTAGTATGGATCTAGTCAAGGTCTTGAAAAAATATTTTCTTTAGTACTTTCATTTCAATGTTACTTTACTGATTTGAAGAAATGGATCAGTTCTGGGTAGTGTCCTGGGCTCTGAGCCTGAAAAATTGGCTTAAATCTAGAGGTCTCTCGCACAGCACTGACAATTTTGGTCTACAGTCGCTGGCAGATAGGCCTATGAGAGGGACTTTAGGTTTTGTTCACTCCCTTTCCCATAACATGAGAGCAACTATGGCCCAAGAGACCTAAAACAATAGTGGGACCCAGGGACAGGCTGTCTGAGTGGCTGAATCTCCCTCTGACGGTTTTTTTGATGATGTTTGATATCCGCATGGTGTGTTTCCTTCGATTCCACTTCCTTAAGGTGACTTAGGAGGTCAAATCATATCATAATGGCTTCTCGTCACATGTTCACCTCAGCTAGTCGATTGCTTGGGTAGATGTGAGAGGAGGGTGTTAAAGAGTTGTATCAGAGCATGGTTCACCCCTTGGACTAGATGGGCTATGTGTTGGTCATGCATGCATGTCAATTTCATGTGTGTCTATCACACTTATATACTTATTGCAATTGCTTGATGTTGGATTAGGGTTGTAGTATGGTTATCATGGAGAATTTGTTATTGATTTCATGAAATGTATTTGAAATGAGTATGTGACTGTCTGTGTATGGATTATATGTTTCTTACATGTTGATTTCATGGTACTTACTTACATCCTTGTATGTTAGATTACCTTTTTGAATATTTTGATTACATGCATAAGTCTTGTAGGTTGATTACAATAACTCATTGATTATGTTCAACTACATGCGATTATGCGTATTTGTAGTTGGTTTGGCATTGCTTATGCATACTGCTAGTTGCATGTGGCAATGTGTACAATGGAGTAATGGTGTTGTCATGCATGAGGTCATAGCATGCATTGTTGATATGGCCTTGCATTGATGACTAGATCCTAGTTAGAGTAATTTTTATGAGTTGATATGTTTAATCGCGTAGGTCTATATGTTGTTATCATTATGTTATACATGTATCACACTGATTTGGTAATATTGCATACAAGTATCCTCCCCAAGCTATACTAAGGTACGTTGGTTTATTGTGATTTGGTTTATCTAACATATTATGCCTTGCAGGAAGAAATATCAAATGGCTAGCAAGATGGTTGACTATAGAGACTCTCCCTACAAATCCGAAGAGTGGTATGGTGTTGGGAACCCCTTTGACTTGACAGTTACATTGAGAAGCTTAAAGGAGGAGATAAGGAGTTGTAAGGAAGATAATGAAATAATCGTATAGTCATAGGAAAATTTAGCAGAGGTGAATGTAGTAATACTTCAGAGCTTGTCAAATTTGCAGGGACAAGGTCCACTACAGATCAATCATGAGAAGAAAGATAAAACTAATGGGGCATACAGTAGTAGATTGCATGGTGGTCGTCGATCAGATAGCGATGATACAGTTAGAGATTGCAGATGATTGGACACTCTTGAGAGGATGAGGGATAAACACTGGTATGATTCTAGTTCTGATTCAAATAGGCACTATGATTGTCATCGGTGTCATCCTTACAGGAGGAATGATAGGTATACTTTTCCGATGAATTTAAGAAGGAAAAGCCACCTAAATTTGATGGAGAGATAAAGACATCACAAGATGCAGAGGCATGGTTTCTTGGTATGAAGAAATTATTTAGGTTGCATGAATACTCAGAGAACATGAAAGCTAGAGTGGCTACTTGCAATCTTAAAGGTAAAGCAGACATCTAGTGGTTATTCAAGAAGAAGTGTCTATCAGAGAGATACTTCCATGACGGGGAAAAATAATTCTATGAACTAAAGATGGGATCCATGACAGATGATGAGTACACCAGTAAGTTCTTGGAACTATTGTGGTATGTGCCTTACCTCAAGGAGGAGAAGGTTAAGGTTCAAAGATTCATTAGTGGACTATCGATTACATTCAAAGACATGATTGAATTCAATGAGCCTAGATCATTGGAGGAGGCCATTCGAAAGCTAAAGCATTGCTATGAAAAATCAAAGTGAAAAACTAAGACTAAGCCAGACTGGAGAGATAATGTAAAGAATAAAGGAAAATGGGATAAAAAGTGAGCAAGGCCACAGGGTACATATAACAAGGAGAATATTGCACCACCTAAGAGGTTCATTGCATCAGATAGAGGATAGGGACGTTGAGCTGAAGAGATGAACAAGGATGGATGCTGGAAGCCCATAAAGTGTTGGACTTGTGGAAAATATCATCGCATGAGAGATTGTCCACAGAATTAGGGTGGTGGACCCCATATATACAGTGCATAAGAGGCGTAGATTGTTGGATATGTTTTCTAGAGTATTCTTCGTATCTATGCATTCGTGGACAACAGGAAGGCAGAGCATCAGGCATCCATCATTGAGATGGACGGTAAGCTTTGTGATCAAGTTATTTTTATTTTGATTGCCCCTAGATCTAATTATAACTATGATTGTCCTGATTTGGTGGATAAGTGTGGTTTGCATAAGGAATTGCATGCATAGTCTTGGTTAGTGTAGTTGGTGATCCAGGTGGATATTGGTGGCCACCTGCCTATTCCACTTGGACCCCCGACACTGTCTCTTTTAGTTTTTCGGTTTCCTTAATTGTAGCACAGTTTACTATTTTTGGCAGTTTTCTGGGTCCTGAACTTCCGGAGCCGTTTTGAGGCCCTAAACGGCATTTTTAGGGAAAACGAAGAGACTAGAAACATCCCAAATTGCCTTGCAAACTTGTTTTCGGCCTTCTCTTTGAGATCTTTGAAACGAGGTATTATGATAGCCAAACGGAGATTGTATGCCAAAGTTACAACCCCGGGAAGTTGATGTACCAATTTACTCAAACGGGGACCACGGTTTTGGCGCTTCATCTCCTAGGGTTAGGTTTTTGGATGTTTAGGGTTTTCCATTGTTTCTCGATAACAAATAGGCCTTTGAGCCTCATTGTAACTTAGTTCTGAGGCATGTAGCCGCCACATCTCTTCTCAGAGATAAGCTACCATTGCCCCAGCTAGTCTTATTTCCATTCTATTTGTAAGCATATTTCAATATTCGATATTAATGAAATGAACTGTTATTTCTACTGCATCTTTGTATTTATGGTTATATCTGTAATTTGTTGCATTCCTATTTAAATCTGGATTAGTGGTATTAGAGCGGTCTACTCTTTCTCTGTTTTTCTTTACATGTCCCCAAATAGGTCGGGATATAAGGAGTTAGGGCTTGAACTGGTCGACCCTTTGCAAGACCACCCACGCAAATCCCGACGGCATCCCGTGGCAGATGAAAACAAAGACGGGGGGGTAGGATCCCTATCAAAATCTTGCTCGAAGAAGCCCTCGAGTGACAAAGGAATGCAATGATGGACAGATTTGTCTAGATCCTTCAGCGGCTACCCAAGGGCGACACATCTACTGCCGAGAGCTACTCTGGAAGTACTACACCCTTTAAGGTACAAGTTAACTTTCACATTCCCATATTTGAGGGTCAGATAGATGCAGACGCTGTAGATAAATGGTTAAATTTTCTAGAAGGATATTTTTCCGTTCATGATTTTTCCAACCGAGAAAAGATCACTTTTGCACTTCTCAAAGCAGCCCCCCACGTCAAGGACTGGTGGGAAACCTACTGTGAGTAGAAGGATGAAAGTACAAACTCATTGATTTCAACGCACCCACTTAGAACTCATGCCAGGATGCTATCAAGGAGCAGTACTACCCTGTCGGGAGCTATGAGGATAAATACATAAAGTGGACAAGTTGTGATAGGCAAGGGACCAAGATGTACCAGAGTTTACCAATGTTTTTCATACCCTTCACACAAAGTTGGGTATCAAGGATTCTCATAACCATTTGGTTCTCAAGTACCGTGGATGCCTACACAGGTACATCCAGGCCGAGATGGAGTTCCTGAACATCTCCTCGCTCAGCACGACATACCAATATGCCGTCAGGATTGAGAAAAAGTTTAAACAAAAGAAGAGAGACTTTGGATTTGCGAATCTGAAGGAAGGGAAAGGTACCCCTAAACTGCATAACAAAGGACAAAGCCAAGATGGGGCGACCCAAGACAACCCCCAAAGCTACAAGCAAAGAACATCACCGTGAAGCGGAAGAAGGACACGGGAAAGTGGTGTGAGTTCCATAAGAGCTCCACACACAACACAAGTGAGTGTTGGGACAAGCAATCACTGGTGGCTGAGCTAAAGGCTTCATAATCAGATGCATGTTTTGACTTTGAGTCAGAACCCGATAAGGGGAATGACAAAGGGAAGTAGATTATCGATGCGGAGCCCAATGCCACCATTGCCACCACAAAGATCTAGAAGGAGGAACCCGAAGATCAAGAGGAGGAGGAGCACCTCTCACACTCCCAATTGTGGGTAAAGGGTTCCCCGCTATAGTTCATTGTCGACAGCGGGAGCCAAAAGAACCTCATTTCGGCAGAGGTCATGAAGCGGCTAGGCTTACCAACAACAACACATCCACAACCATACACCATTAGGTGGCTTCACCAAGGATGAGATCTTCGTGTGAGCCATCAATGCCGCCTTCCATACAACATCAAGCCCTTCATGGATGAGGTATTATGTGACATTGCTCCCCTTGATGTTTGTGATGTATTATTAGGCCAACCATACTTATGGAAGTGACATGTTGTGTATGAATCAAGGCCTCGTGTTGTTATTGTTACTTTGGGAAATAAGTTGTACAGGATACCAAAGGTAACACTGCCTACCGCCATCTCTTTGGTTACTGCAAAACAATGCAGTAAGCTCATTTCCAAAGCCAGGAAATTTGTTTCCCTAATGATACACCCTCAGGGAAATAAGAAGACGGTGGCCACGACCTCCATACAGGGTCCCTCTGCATGACAAAAGCGGATGGATAAGGTCGTGGAGGAGTACGAGGACATCTTCACCTCCCCTGCAGGGGTGCCTCTGCACTGTCAGGTCAAGCACTCCATCGATCTAACCCTAGGTGCGCCGCTACCTAATGGACCAATCTATCGGCACCCCGTTCTGGAGAATGACAAAATCAAGAGGCAGATTCAGGAGCTGCTGCAGAAAGGTCACATCCAGTCGAGTTCATCGCCCTGTGGGAGCCCGATCATGTTGGTACAAAAGAAGGATGGGACTTGCAAATTTTGTATTGGCTATCAGGCACTGAACAAGATCACAATCCGAAATAGGTACCCAATCCTATGGATTGATGACCTTCTAGACCAACTGAAGGGGAGAAAATATTTCAGCAAGATCAACTTGAAGTCAGGATATAACTAGGTACGAATCGAACCCTCCGGTGTGTAGAAGACTGCCTTCAAAGCGAATGAGGGCCTTTCGAATGATTGGTTATGCCTTTCAGGTTGATGAATTCTCCTGCAACATTCATGAGGCTGATGGAAGACATCTTGTGGCCATTCACCAACTCATTGGTAGTGGTATACTTGGATGACATCCTGATCTTTAGCAGAAGTTGGGAAGAGCACCTCCACCACATCCAACAGGTTCTCCAAACACTGTGGCAACACAAGCTATGTTCCAATTTGGAGAAATGCACTTTTGGCATGACCCAGGTTCAGAAAATGGGATACATTATTGATGAACGAGGGGTGCATGTGGATCCAGCCAAGATCCAAGTCATCTAGCATTTGCCAGCGCCTTACCGGAGCCTATCGAAAACTCAGACCACTCCGATATGGTCCTTACACCATTACCAAGTTGGTGGGAGACAATGAATTTGAGCACAACATTCCCCCATTCCTTGGCCTGCACCCAATGTTCAATGTGGACCGCCTTCGACCATACTTCCCACCATTTCTAGACACATTAGACATTGTAGAACATCTCACACCTACATAGTTAAATCCAGATTGCATGGAACAAGACACAATTGATCAGATCATGGACACGCAAATCAAGAACACCTAATAACAAAGGATCCAACTATATCGAGTTGTCAAATCAGGCAACTCCTTGACCAGGGAAGGTGGCTCACTGGGGACCAAGTTTAGCAGAAGTTTCATCATCTCATGGAGGAACTCAACGCAATGGGGACCATTGCTTCCTAAGAGGGGAGGAATGATCCAGGTGGATATTGGTGGCCACCTGCCTATTTCAACACTGTCTCTTTCAGTGTTTCTGTTTCTTTAATTGTAGCACAGTTTACTATTTTTGGTAGTTTCGGGTCGTGAACTTCTGGAGCCAATTTGAGGCCCTATATGGCGTTTTTAGGGAAAACGGAGAGACCGGAAACGTCCAAAATTGGATTGCCAATGTGTTTTTGACCTTCTCTTCGATATATTTGAAACGAGGTATTATGATAGCCAAATGGAGATCGTATGCCAAAGTTACAACCCTGGGAAGTTAATGTACCAATTTACCCAAACAGGGCCCACAGTTTTGGCACTTCATCTCCTAGGGTTAGGTTTTTGGATGTTTATGGTTTTCCATTATTTCTCAATAACAAATAGGCCTTTGAGCCTCATTGTAACATAGTTATGAGGCATGTAGCCACCACATCTCTTCTTAGAGATAAGCTACCATCACCCGAGCTAGTCTTATTTCCATTTTGTTTGTAAGCATATTTCAGTATTTGATATTAATGAATTGAATTGTTATTTCTACTACATCTTTGTATTTATGGTTATATCTGTAATTTGTTGCATTCCTATTTAAATCTAGATCAGTGGTATCAGATAGGTCTGCTCTTTCTCTATTTTTCTTTACATGTCCCCAATGAGGTTGGGATATAAGGATTTAGGGCTTGAACTGGTCGAACATTTGCAAGACCAGCCTTGCAAACGCCGATGGCCTCCCATGGAGGATGAAAATAAAGATGAGGGGGAAGGATATCCTATCAAAATCTTGCTTGAAGAATCCCTCGAGCAACAAAGGAACGCGATGATGGACAACTTTGTCCAGATCCTTCAGCGGTTACCCAAGGGCGACGCATCTACTTCTGGCAGCTACTCTGGAAGCGCCACACCCTTTAAGGTACAAGTTAACTTTGACAATCCCATATTTGAGGATCAAATAGATGCAGACGTTGTAGATAAATGGTTAAATCTACTAGAAGGATATTTTTTTGTTCATGATTTTTCCAGCCAAGAAAAGATCACCTTTTCACTTCTCAAAGCAGCCCCCCACGTCAAGGACTGGTAGGAAACCTACTGTGAGCAGAAGGATGAAAGTACAAACTCACTGTTTCCAGCTACACCCACTTGGAACTCATTTCAGGATGCCATCAAGGAGTAGTACTACCCTGTCAGAAGCTATGAGGATAAATACATAGAGTGGACAATGTTGCGACAGGGAAGGGTCCAAGATGTACTAGAGTTTACCAATGTTTTTCATACCCTTCGCACGAAGTTGGGTATCAAGGATTCTGAGAATCATTTGGTTCTCAAGTATCGTGGCTGCCTACACAGGTACATCCAAGACGAGATGGAGTTCCTGAACATCTCCTCGCTCGGCATGGCATACCGATATGCCGTCAAGATCGAGAAAAAGTTTAAACAAAATAAGTGAGACTTTGGATTTGCGAATCTGAAGCAAGGGAAAGGTACCCCAAAACCACAGAACGAAGGACAAAGCCAAGGCAAGGCGGCCTAGGACAACCCACCAAAGCTGCAAGCAAATAACAAAACCGCGAAGCTAAAGAACGACATCGGAAAGGCTTTGGAATCAAATGCATGTTCTGACTTTGAGTGAGAACCCGACAAGGGGAATGAAAAAGGGAAGCAGATTATCGATTCAGAGCCCAATGCCACCGTTGCCACCACGAAGATCCAGAAGGAGGAACCTGAAGATCCAGAGGAGGAGGAGCACCTCTTCCACTCCCATATGTGGGTAAAGGGTTCCCCACTACAGTTCATTGTCAACAGTGGGAACCAAAAGAACCTCATTTTGGCAGAGGTCATGAAGCGGCTAGGCTTACCGACCATAACACATCCACAACCGTACACCATCAAGTGGCTTCACCAAGGACGAGATCTTGATGTGAGCCAGCAGTGTCGCCTTACATACAGCATCAAGCCCTTCACAGATGAGGTATTATGTGACGTTGCTCAACTTGATGTTTGTGATGTATTATTAGGCCAACCATACATATGGAAGTGACATGTTGTGTATGAGTCAAGGCCTCGTGCTGTTATTGTTACTTTGGAAAATAAGTTGTATAAGATACCAAAGGTAGCACCACCTACCGCCATCTCTTTGGTTAATGCAAAATAATGCAGTAAGCTCATTTCAAAAACCGGGAAATTTGTTTTCCTAGTGATACTCCCTCAAGGAAAGAAGAAGATGGTGGCAACAACCTCTAGACAGGGCCCCTCCGCATGAAAAAAATAGATGGACAAGGTCGTGGAGGAGTATGAGGACATCTTCACCTCCCCCGCAGGGGTGCCTCTGCACTGTCAGGTCAAGCAATCCATCGATCTAACCCTAGGTGCGTCGCTACCCAATGGACCAATATATTGACGCTCCGTTTTGGATAACGTCGAAATCAAGAGGCATATTCAGGAGCTGCTGTAGAAAGGTCACACCCGGCCGAGGTCATCGCCCTGTGGGAGACTGATCATGTTGGTACACAAAAAGGATGGGACATGGAGACTCTATATTGACTATCAAGCGCTGAACAAAATCACTGTTCGGAATAGGTACCCGATCTCATTGATTGATGACCTTCTGGACCAACTAAAGGGGGGAAAATATTTCAGCAAGATCGACTTGAAGTCAGGATATCACCAGATAACAATCGAACCCTCCGATGTGTGGAAGACTGCCTTCAAAGCCAAGGAGGGCCTTTTCGAATGGTTGGATATGCCTTTCATGTTAATGGATGCTCCTACAACCTTCATGAGGCTGATGGATGACATCTTGTGGCCATTCACCAACTCATTTGTAGTGGTATACGTGGATGACATCCTGATCTTCAGCCAGAGTTGGGAAGAAAACCTCCACCACATCCGACAGGTTCTCCAAACACTATGGCAACACAGGCTATGTGCCAATTTGGAGAAATTCACTTTTGGCATGACCCAGGTTCAATATCTGGGATACATTATTGATGAACGAGGGGTGCATGTAGATCCAGCTAAGATCCAAGTCATCTAGGAATGGCCAACGCCAACCACTTTGACACAGCTCCACAGCTTTCTAGGTCTTGCCAATTTCTACCGCAGGTCTGTGTTGGGATTCTCTCATATCACTTAGCCCTTGAGTCAAGTCACCAACGGAGGAGTGAAAGAAAAATTCTTTGGTTTGAATCTCAATAGAGGGCATTCACAGCGTTGAAACATTGCCTCTGCTCTACGCCAGTGCTCACTTTACCAAACTTGTAACAACCATTTAAGATCGAGGCAGATGCCTCTGACTATGCTATTGGGGCAGTGCTTACTCAACAAGGGCATCCAATGGAATATCACAGTGAGACACTTTCAGGCACAGCACGGAAGTATCCTACTTATGATAAAGAGATGTATTCCATTTTACAGGCATGCCGACAATGGAAGCATTACATTTTGGGGAAGGAAATGGTCATCCACACATACCACTGGCCTCTGCAGTTCATACAGGCGCAAGGGAAGTTGCAGAATGATCGCCATCAGAAGTGGTCCGCATACTTGCAACAGTTCCATTTGAATATCAAGTATAAGAAGGGAAGCACCAATAATGTTGCAGATTTCCTCACACGATCACCGATTATGGCTTTAGCCACCATGATCGACTCTTGTGGGCACCAGACTTTTGATTGGCCACTTCTCTACAAAAGCAACCCAAAATTTGGCCACACATACCAAATTCTCTTGGAGGGTCAATGAGTTCCAGATTTGCACCTCCAAGATGCCACTTGGGAAACCTTTATGTTCCTTCAAGAGAGCGTGCCAAGATGATTTGGGAAGCACACTACAGTCGAGCCATTGAGCATTTTGGGGTCAATAAAATGGTGGCAATATTGCAGAAGTATTTCTATTGGCTGAATCTTTGACAGGATGTTGGGAAGTACATCAGATCATGCACTGCCTATCCATTGCCAAACCGACCATCAAGAAGCAAGGACTCTATACTCTGCTGCCTACCCCTAGTTGACCTTGTGAATGCATCTCCATGGATTACATGTTGGGCCTTCCTTTTACAAAGCATGGCAACGACCGTGTTTCTATAGTCGTTGACAAATTCTCAAAGATGGCCATTATGGCAGCCTACAAGAAGAATATCACAACGGAAGCCACTGCTAAACTCATCTTTGAACGAGTGTGGGTACACTTTGGGATCCCACAATTTATCATCTCAAATTGGGACAAAAGGTTCCTCAGTACATTTTGGTCCAGTCTCTAGTCGATGCTGGACACCAAGCTCACTAAGTCCACAGCTTTCCATCCCCAAACTAATGGCCAGACAGAGGTTGTCAACATGATGATTATACACATTCAACGCATGTACAATCAAAGCATCCACGCACACCGGATGAGAGCCTCCCCTATGTCCAACACAGCTATAACCGGGCTCTCCATAGCTCGACTACCCACAACCCTTTTTAGTCGGGCTTGGGATTCTAGCCACTATGTCCCATTGATGTGGCCATGCCATTTGTAGCTACTCATGCAGATTCGGCTCATGTCCAGTCTGAAACCGATAAGGAAAACAACTCCATTGAGCACACCCAACATATTCACCAGTAGGTCCACGACATTCTGGAGAAATCAAATGCCAAGTGCAAGCAACGACATGATCAACATCAGGTGTCACACAAGTTTTAGGTGGGTGACAAAGTCTGGTTGCATTTGCAAAAGGAAGATGTTACTAGAGCCTATCGGAAACTCAAACCACTCTAATATGGTCCTTACACCATTACCAAGATGGTGGGAAACAATGCATTTGAGCTCAGCATTCCCCCATTCCTTGGCCTGCACCCAGTGTTCAGTGTGGATTGCCTTCGACCATACTTCCCACCATTGCTAGACACATTAGACATTGTAGAACAACTCACACCTACAGAGTTAAATCCAGATTGCATGGCACAAGCCACAACTGATCGGATCATGGACATGCAGATCAAGAACACCTAACAATAAAGGATCCAACTATATCGAGTTGTTAAAGTAGGCCAACTCCTTGACCAGGGCAAGTGGCTCACTAGGGACCAAGTTCAACAGAAGTTTCCTCATCTAATGGAAGAACTCAACACAATGGGGAACATTGCTTCGTTGGGGGGGGGGGGGGGGAGGAATGATCTAGGGGGATATTGGTGGCCACCTACCTATTCCACTTGGACCCCCAACACTGTCTCTTTCAGTTTTTTAGTTTCCCTAATTGTAGCACAGTTTTACTATTTTTATTTTTTATTATTTATTTATTTATTTATTTTTATTTTTTTTTTCAGTTTTTCAGGTCATGAACTTCCGGAGCCGTTTTGAGGCCCTATACATCGTTTTTAGGGAAAACAGAGAGACCGGAAACGTTCCAACCTAGCTTGCGACTTTGTTTTTGGCCTTTTCTTCGAGATCTTCGAAACGAGTTATTATGATAGCCAAACAGAGATCGCATGCCAAAGTTACAACCCCGGGAAGTTGATGTACCAATTTACCCAAATGGGGCCCACGGTTTTGGCGCTTCATCTCCTAGGGTTAGGTTTTTGGATGTTTAGGGTTTTCCATTGTTTCTCAATAACAAATAGGCCTTTGAGCCTCATTATAACACAATTCTGAGGCATGTAGCCGCCACATCTCTTTTCATAGATAAGCTACCATCGCTCGAGCTAGTCTTATTTCCATTCTATTTGTAAGCATATTTCAGTATTTGATATTAATGAAATGAAGTGTTATTTCTACTGCATCTTTGTATTTATGGTTATATCTGTAATTTGTTGCATTTGAGTTTAAATTCGGATCAGTGGTATCATAGCGGTCTTCTCTTTCTCTGTTTTTCTTTGCATGTCCCCAACGAGGTCAGGATATAAGGAGTTAGGGCTCGAACTAGTCGAACCTTTGCAAATTTCGACAACCTCCCATGGCAGATGAAAAGAAAGACGAGGGGGCAGGAGATCCTATCAAAATCTTGCTCAAAGAAGCCCTCGAGCAACAAAGGAACGCGATGATAGACAACTTTGTCCAGAGCCTTCAGCAGCTACCCAAGGGCGATGCATCTACTTCCGGCAGCTACTCTGGGAGTGCCACACCCTTTAAAGTACAAGTTAACTTTGACATTCCCATATTTGAGGGTTAGATAGATGTATATGTTGTAGATAAATGGTTAAATCTGCTAGAAGGATATTTTTCTATTCATGATTTTTCCAGCGACGAAAATATCACTTTTGCACTTCTCAAAGCAGCCCCACATGTCAAGGACTGGTGGGAAACCTACTGTGAGCAGAGGGATGAAAGTATAAACTCACTATTTTTAGCCGCACCCACTTGGAATTCATTCCAGGATGCCATCAAGGAGAATTACTACCTTGTCGGGAGCTATGAGGATAAATACATAAAGTGGACAACGCTGTGACAGGGAAGGGAACAAGATGTACCAGAGTTTACTAATGTCTTTCATACCCTTCGCACAAAGTTGGGTATCAAGGATTCTGAGAACCATTTGGTTCTCAAGTACCGCAGCTGCCTACACAGGTACATCCAAGACGAGATGGAGTTCTTGAACATCTCCTTACTCAGCATGATATACCAATATGCCGTCAAGATCGAGCAAAAGTTTAAACAGAAGGAACGAGGCTTTGGATTTGCGAATTTGAAGCAAGGGAAAGGTACCCCCAAACCGCAGAACAAAGGACAAAGCCAAGGTGGGGCGGCCCAAGAAAACCTGCCAAATTCGCAAGAAAAGAACAACACTGCAAAGCCGAAGAAGGCCATGGGAAAGTGGCGTGAGTTCCATAAGAGATCCACTCACAACACAAGTGAGTGTCGGGCCAAGCAGTCACTGGTGGTCGAGGCTTTGGAATCAGATGCATGTTCCGACTCTGAGTTGGAACCTAGCAAGGAAAATGACAAAGAGAAGCAGATTATCGATGCGGAGCACAATGCCACTGTTGCCACCACGAAGATCCAGAAGGAGGAACCGGAAGATCCAGAGGAGGAGGATCGCCTCTTCCACTACCAAATGTGGGTAAAGGGATCCCCGCAACAGTTCATTGTCGATAGTGGGATCCAAAAGAACATCTTTTCGGCAGAGGTCGTGAAGCGGATAGGCTTACTGACCACAACACATCCACAAGCGTACACCATTGGGTGGCTTCACCTAGGACGAGATCTTCACGTGACCCAGAAGTGTCACCTTCGATACAGCATGAAGCCCTTCACGGATGAGGTATTATGTGACGTTACTCCCCTTGATGTTTGTGATGTATTATTAGGCCAACCATACTTATGGAAGTGACATGCTGTATATGAGTCAAGGCCTCGTGCTGTTATTACTAGTTTGGGAAATAAGTTGTACATGATACCAGAGGTAGCACTACTTGCCACCATCTCTTTGGTTACTGCAAAACAATGCAGTAAGCTCATTTCCAAAACCGAGAAATTTGTTTTCCTGATGATACGCCCTCAAGGAAAGAAGAAGACAATGGCCACGACCTCCAGACAGGGCCCCTCTACACGACAAAAACACATGGACAAGGTCATGGAGGAGTATGAGGACATCTTCACCTCCCTCGCAGGGGTGCCTCTGCACTGTCAGGTCAAGTGCTCCATCGATATAACCCTAGGTGCGTCGCTTCCCATTGGACCAATCTATAGGTGCTCCATTCTGGAGAACGACGAAATCAAGAGGAAAATTCAGGAGCTGTTGTAGAAAGGTCACATCCGACCGAGTTCATTGCCTTGTGGGAGCCCAGTTGTGTTGGCATAGAAGAAGGATGGGACTTGGAGACTCGTATTGACCATCATGCGCTAAACAAGATTGTCTAGAATAGGTACCTGATCCTGCGAATTGATGATCTTCTGGACCAACTGAAAGGGAGAAAATATTTCAGCAAGATCGACTTGAAGTCAGGATATCACCAAGTACCAATCGAACCCTCCGATGTGTGGAAGACTGCCTTCAAAGCTAAGGAGGGCCTTTTCAAATGGTTGGTTATGCCTTTCAGCTTGACGAATGCTCTTGCAACCTTCATGAGGCTGATGGATGACATCTTGCGGCCATTCACCAACTCATTTGTAGTGGTATACTTGGATGCCATCCTGATCTTCAACCAGAGTTTGGAAGAGCACCTCCACCACATCCGATAGGTTCTCCAAACATTGCAGAAACACAAACTATGTGCCAATTTGGAGAAATGCACTTTTGGAATGACCTAAGTTCAGTATCTAAGATACATTATTGATGAATGGGGGGTGCATGTGGATCCAGCCAAGATCCAAGTCATCCGGGATTGGCCAGCGCCAACCACTTTGACAAAGCTCCGCAGCTTTCTGGGTCTTACCAATTTCTACCAAAGGTTCGTGTTGGAATTCTCTCATATCACTTGGCCCTTGAGTCAAGTCACCAAGGGAGGAGTGAAAGAAAAATTCTTTTGCTCTGAATCTCAACAGAAGGCATTCACAGAGTTGAAACATCGCCTCTACTCTGTACTAGTGCTCACATTACCAAACTTGCAACAACCATTTGAGATCGAGACAAATGCCTCTGACTATGCTATTGGGGCAGTCCTCACTCAACAGGGGCATCTAGTGGCATATCACAGTGAAACACTTTCAGGCACAGTCCGGAAGTATCCCACTTATGACAAAGAGATGTATTCCATTGTGTAGGCCTACGGATAATGGAAGCATTACATTTTGGGGAAGGAAACAATCATCCACACAAAACACCGGCACCTGCAGTTCATACAGACACAAGGGAAGTTGTTGAATGATCGCCATCAAAAGTGGTCCACATACCTGCAACAGTTTCATTTGAATATCAAGTATAAGAAGGGCAACACCAATAATGTTGCAGATTTCCTCAATCAACCACCGATCATGGCGTTAACCACCATGCTCAAATCTTGTAGGCACGAGACTTCTGATTGGCCACTTCTCTACAAAAGCGACCCAGAATTTAGCCACACATACCAGACTCTCTTTGAGGATCTGCAAGTTCCAAATTTTCACCTCCAAGATGCCCTATTATGCCACTTGGGACACCTTTGTGTTCCTTCAAGAGAGCGTGCCAAGATGATTTGGGAAGCACACTATAGTCGGGCTGCTGGGCATTTTGGGGTCGAGAAAATGGTGGCAGTACTGCAAAAGTATTTCTATTGGCCGAATCTTCGACAGGATGTCGGGAAGTACATCAGATCATGCATTGCCTGCGCCATTACCAAACCACTCAACAATAAGTAAGGCCTCTATACTCCACCGCCTACCCCTAGTCGACCTTGGGAATCCATCTCCATGGATTACATGTTGGGGCTTCCTTCTACTAAGCATGGAAACGACTGTGTTTTTGTAGTCGTTGACAGATTCTTGAAGATGGCCATTATGGCGACCTGCAAGAAGAATATCACAACAAAAGCCACTGCTAAGCTCTTCTTTGAACGAGTGTGGGTACACTTTGGGATCTCACAATCTATCATCTTAGATCAAGATAGTAGGTTCCTCAGTACATTTTGGTCTAGTCTCTGGTCGATGCTAGACACCAAGCTTACTAAGTCCACGGCTTTCCATCCCCAAACTAATGGCCAGACAAAGGTTGTCAACAGGATGATCGTACACATTTTGTGCATGTACAACTCAAAGAATCTACGCACATGGGATGAGAGCCTCCCCTATGTCCAACATAGCTATAACTGGGCTCTCCACAGCTCTACTGGCTACAGCCCTTTTCAGCTGGGCTTGGGATTCCAACCACTATGTCCCATTGATGTGGCCATGCCATTTGTAGCTACTCATGCAAATTCGGCTCATGTCCAGTCTGAAACCGATAAGGCAAACAAATTCATTGAGCACACCCAACATATCCGCTAGTAGGTCCACGACATTTTGGAGAAATCAAATGCCAAGTACAAATAGCAACATGATCAACATCAAGTGCCACACAACTTTCAGGTGCGCGACAAAGTCTGGTTGCATTTACAAAAGGAACACCTTACCTAAGCCTATCGGAAACTCAAACCACTCCGATATGGTCCTTACGCCATTATCAAGGTGGTGGGAGACAATGCATTTGAGCTTAGCATTCCCCCATTCATTGGCCTGCACCCAGCGTTCAATGTGGACCACCTTCGACCAGACTTCCCACCATTGCTAGACACATCAGACATTGCAAAACAACTCACACCTACAGAGTTAAATCCAGATTGCATGGAACAAGCCACAATTGATCGAATCATGGACATGCAAATCAAGAACACCTGACAGCAAAGGATCCAACTATATCGAGTTGTCAAAGCAAGCCAACTCCTTGACTAGGGCAAGTGGCTCAACAGGGACCAAGTTCAGCAGAAGTTTCCTCATCTCATGGAGGAACTCAACGTAATGGGGACCATTGCTTCCTAAGGGGGGAGGAAGATCCAAGGGGATATTGGTCGCCACCTGCCTATTCCACTTTGACCCCCAACACTGTCTCTTTCAATTTTTCGGTTTCCTTAATTGTAGCACAGTTTACTATTTTTGGCAGTTTTTCGGGTCCTGAACTTCCAGAGCCGTTTTATGGCCCTAAACGACATTTTTAGGGAAAACAAAGAGACTAGAAACATTTTAAATTGGCTTGCCAATTTCTTTTCGGCCTTCTCTTCGAGATCTTCGAAATGAGGTATTATGATAGTGAAACGGAGATCGTATGCCAAAGTTACGACCTTGGGAAGTTGTTGTACCAATTTATCCAAACGGGGCCCATAGTTTTGGCACTTCATCTCCTAGGGTTAGGTTTTTGGATGTTTAGGATTTTCCATTGTTTCTCAATAACAAATCTGCCTTTGAGTCTCATTGTAACACAGTTCTGAGGCATGTAGCCGCCACATCTCTTCTAAGAGATAAGCTACCTTCGCCTGAGCTAGTCTTATTTCCATTCTGTTTGTAAGCATATTTCAGTAATTGATATTAATGAAATGAAGTGTTATTTCTACTGCATCTTTGTATTTATGGTTATATCTATAATTTGTTATGTTCCTGTTTAAATGCGGATCAGTTGGTTACAGGTACGAAGAAGTGAGTTCATCATTGGGTAAGAGCTTGCGCATTTGACTTAAATTGTATTCCTACAGCAACACATTTCAATGTATTACCATTAGGTTCATATAATATGTTATTGGGAATGGATTGGTTGTATCTACATAGAACCAACGTTGATTGCTATAACAAAGCTATTGAGTGTGTTCATGAAAATGGGAAACCAAGAGTCTTTCAAGGTAAGAAGAAAGCCACATCAGTTAGGATGGTGACAGCTATGCAAGCAAATCATAGCCATAGGAAAGGGTGCAAGCATTTGCAGTACACATTTCTATTGATAAGGGTAAGGAGGCTGAGGATGTTGTTGTGTTGAACAGGTACCCAGTTTTGCAGCAATTTCAAGATGTATTTCCTAAGGACATTACATAGTTGCCACCTCACAGGGAAGTAGACTTTTCGATTGAGTTAGTGCTAGGGGCATCTCCAACATCAAAAGAACCTTATAGGATGAGCAAAATTGAGTTGGTTGAGTTAAAGTTGCAGCTGAAGGAAATGTTGGACAAGGGGTACATTAGGCCAAGTGTATCACCTTGGGGCACACCGGTCTTGTTTGTGAGGAATAAGGATGGTACCCTCAAATTATGCATTGATTACAGGCAGTTGAATAAAGTGGCTATCAAAAACAGGTACAATTTTCCAATGATTGATGACTTGTTCAATCAGCTGAAGGAAGAAGCAGTATTCTCGAAGATTGACTTGAGATTTGGATACCGTTAGGTACGCATCAAAGAGGAGGTTATATACAAGACTACATTTAGGACCAAGTATGGGCATTATGAGTTTGTTGTTGTTCTATTTGGCTTGACGAATGTTCCATCTACATTCGTGTTTTTGATTAATAGTGTGTTGTGTCCATATTTTGATATGTTTGTCATTGTGTTCATTGATGATATACTGGTATATTCTAAAAATGAGGAAGAGCATGTCGAGCACTTAGCGGAAGTGTTGAGGTTGTTAAGAGAGCATCATTTGTATGCTAAGCTCAACAAATGTAGTTTCTTTCATACATAGGTACACTACTTAGGACATGTTGTCTCCAAGGAGAGCATTGTTATAGACATTTTTGTGCCTTGCAGCTCCAAGCATGAAATGTCCATAAACCAAGGGCTCCTAATTCCCTAAAAGTGTTGTTCTAACCCCTAAAGGAACAAGGTCAACAAATTACAGCTTCTCCCAGAAGTTCTCCACCAGAAACTGCTCAGAATAAGTCAAAACAGGATCATTTCAGCTGCTCCACTAGCTAAGTGCGTTGCATAGCACCTAAATCCACTGGCTAAGTGCGTTGCAACGCACCTAAATGCACTATGAGGGTGCGTTGAGCGGGAAATGACAAATGGCAGTGTCATTCCGCGAGGTGGAGAGACAATGGAAGCTTCCAGAATCTTCTCCTATGACACTTGCCTCACTGAATTCGACCAAGGATGAGTAAGAGGCCTTCAGTCTCCAAGTGGAAGCAAGAACTGACAAAGAGAAGCCACTAATCAAATCATAAGCTGACTCATCCTCCTTGCATACATCTATATATGGATCCCTCACCCCAGAGATCCAGAGGCTAGAATTTTGCACATTGTAAGGAATTGATGTTGGTTTTGAGACACATATCAGAGAATTGGGTGATCTATGCTTTGTTGGAGGTGAAGAGGGGCTTATTTGCTAGGAAGTTGATGCTGGGTCAGGAATCATCGGTTGTAACTCCTCCTGGATCTTCTTGTATATCAATAAAAACTATTTGAGTTTCTCCTCCATGCTTTTGTATCATTGATGCTTGTTACATTTGTATGGTTAACTTAAATCTGATCCTAAGTTATTTATGAATATAAATCCATGTCTTTGTATAGTTTTCTTCTTCTGTGATCTTACAGGTACTTGGTGAAGCTGGGCAAGTAAGGGAGCAGGTAGCTGGAAGCTGTCAAAGAGGAGAGAGATTGGATCAAAGGACTAGCGCAAGACACAGGTTGGTTCTTCCTATTCCTCTTTATTTATAGTTCATAAAGGAGATACAAAAGTAGTTTTCTCTGTTTGTTTCTAAGGCAGCTGTCACACCTTAGTGGGATAGAGCAGTTCTAAATAGACACTTTTCCCGGTAACAAAATGGCGACTCCGCTGGGGACGATTGTCTAATTAGTTTGTTTGTGTATCTCTTGTTGTTTATTTCATAAACTTATAAGTAGCATTCGAACTGCATTTGCCATAACAAATGCAAAGTAGACATCTGCTGCTTCAATCCATTCACTGGATCTGTTTATGATTTGAACAGTTGATTCATAGACTATCTGATTGCCCTTGTGATAGCTCTTAGACCCTCCTTAGATCTACTCCTGATTGTGCATTACTGATTGCTTTTACTCGGCCAAAAACCAAAGACTAAACTGCAAACCGTGACCCAGAACCCGGATAGAATTCTCGTTTCTGGTCCAGCGCAGGTACTGTGAAGAGATCCTACATTTCAATGCACTTCCCGAAAGGGCAACCTGCGCTGCAATCCAATTTCTCTGTGTTACAGGTGCACTGATTAGCCTAGCCCTGTGCAGCTGAGGTTCTTGTGCTTCATTCTTTCCAGTTTTGTCTCTGAATTTTGCAGCCTGTGATCAGTGTATGACTGTTTCAAACCCCTTTTCCTTACTGATATTCCACCTCATTTGTACAAAAGAACTGTAGATGTTTTTTTGTGTTTGTTGAGTCATTTATATTTTTCCATTGCAAAAGTATAATAATCGTACTGTCGTCCTTTGATTTAGATCTGTCGCAAGTGTCGATTTCGATGATAGGAGAAAGTTTGATTGCTGTTGATGGTCGATTATGCTTTTACTATTGCCTTTGGTTTGAATTTGTGACTTTCTAGTGTCAAAACGAGTATTTATTTAAAAATCATAAAGTGTCGTAATCATCTCTACCTTTTGATTTCGAAAAGAAGCTTGTTTATGTTTGTCGCTTGAAAGCAAATTCAGATTTGTACATCAACTTTCTTTTTAGCATCAATACTAAGAAAGTAAAAAACAAATACATGCATGTGCATTTGCGTATAGACAATCTGTTTGGCTTGATTTAGGAAAGCGCATTTACAGCGTGCTCTTTGCTCTTTGTGAAAAGATTGTGTCTTTCTTTTCCCCTAGTAGCTAGGATTTTCATTGCAGAAAAGAGATAAAAGTTTGTTTATCATCTTTAGATTGCATTTTAGGAATTACATCTACATCTCGTGGTGAACCCAAAAGGCAAACTTCATAAGAAAGATCAACTTAAAATAAATTCAATGAATCTAACAACGCTTTGGAACTTAACGCACAACATTTAGAGGTCTAGGCTAGAGACGTATTCCGGCGTCGTAAAGCCTGGTAACTGTTGTCCTCACTGATGGTTGGGTGATTCCTCCACTTTGAGACGATAAGTGCCAGTACGGACTTGTGCTCCCACGTACCGTCGAGTATATTTTGGGAGACCCCTATAGGCTTAAATCCTTTATCCATAGGAAGCCGTGTCGGCCGCCCTACTGATCGCAATGCACTGAACACAGCATTCGGGAAGATTGACTGCCGTACCGTAAAAAGTATTCTGCAGTTTTGCGATTGGTTTGGTACTCCCTCTACCTAGACCTCTAGAGCAGTCCCTTTCGTTCCTTTTCAGACTCTTTAACGAAAAAGGTCCATCTGAGCACTTGTCACTTCAGGCTCATTAAAAATCAAAGGAGACTAGAGTCATCTTTTTTTTTTCTCGACTCTTAAAAACTGAAAAAACAAGTTGTGTCAAAGCGTATAAAAATTTATTTTAAACGGAATATTCATACCCCTTTCCTACGTTGATCTTGGGTTGAGAAAATGGAGTCTACCAACCAAGGAATTCCCCTTGGAGGAAATCCTAGTCCCTTCCCCTCTTGGGGAGATGTTGGTGCGCCCCATATGGCCACATTGTCGCTTCCAGGGCTGACAATTCGTTTGCCAATATGGCTCTTCTCAACCTCTGTCGTTCAGAACACCACTATTCCTGAACAATCGAATCAGCAATTAGACGGGTCCAGAGTTGCCCACCAGCCTTCTACTTCCTCTAATTCTTCCTCTCCTCCTTCCTCTTCGCTTGATGGGGCTGGTAAAGCCAAAAGTCAAGTTCCTAAGGAGAAGAAGGAAAAGAAGAAGAAAGAGAAGAAGAAGAAGGAGCCAAAGGCGAATGGGGGAAAACGAGTGTTGTCTAACGAAAATCTACACACTGCACCGACCAGGCCTAAATCGCCATGTGTCATTTGCAAAGGAGACCATTTTCACAGAGATTGTCCCTGCATCCCTCGGATCTTAAGGGACTGGTCTCCTCGTTTGCACAACCTGGTGTCGTCAACCTCTGATGATCATGTTGAAAACACACCGTCGACTAGTGAAAGTGAAGCCCCAAGACAAAAAGGAAATTGTAGATTTCCTTGTAAACTATGCGAAGGCAATCATGCCGTCCACCGTTGTCCCTTCTTAGACGAAGCTAAAAGAGTTTTGGATGATCGTCCGGTTTCACCGTTACGACTTCCTCCTGGATATAAAAAACTCTTGCCGAGTCCGTCACTAGTTGAAAATCCGGCTGGCCCGCTCAGGTGGTCGGCTGAAGCACCTATCATTGAAGATAAACCATCTGGATCCATACCAGACGAAAGTCAAAAGGTCGAGGCGGCAGTTGACCCGGTCTTGCCTTCAGAGGTTTCATCTTCAGATGATACAGTCACTGAAGAGAACAAGGATGACACCGTCCAAATTCTCTTCATAAACACAGACTCCGACGAACATGGGGGCAATTTACCCATTCCTTTACCGCAGGAAGGAAGTTCGTCAGAGCCATACCCGGCCGTCTATTCGGTCCCACCTCCAAGCAACCTAGTTGTCTCCTTCGACTGGAATCAACTAGGCAGACCCCGTTTACCAGCTAGCGTACCATTCCGAATTATCGTTCAAATATATAGAATGGTTATGGCTGGTACCATCATAGATGAGGGGGCTTCTGTGAGTATCCTTTCCTCAACTGCTTGGAAAGCGCTTGGTTCGCCATCGCTTTTGCCTGAGATGAGAAATCTGACAGGCTTTGATAAAGGAACCAGATGACCTTTAGGGATCCTTCCCGATGTGCCCATAACATTGAGAAGGAAAACCGTTCGCATGAACGTAATGGTAGTTCAAGGACCCCTAGATTACAATCTACTCCTTAGACGAGACTATATTTATTGCATGGGAGCAATTGTCTCCTCACTCTTTAGAGTAATGTGTTTTCCGCACGAAGGAAGAGCGGTCAAGCTAGTGGACCAGCTTTCATTTCCCGGATCACGCATAGCAAATAGTCATATACCGTCCCTAAATGGTCTTTTCACGCAAGAAATGCCTCAATCTCCAATCCGTCCTCCCGATGAGCGCGAGTAATTCGGAGGGATATGACTGAAACCCAGGGGGCATGCATCCTACTCTGCTTCGGTAGGAAAACTTCGGGTATAGGGTAGGTTTCCGCGGGAGAATATGACTAGTCTGTACCCCAGTTCGTGATTGGAAGAGGGGGTTATTCTAGAACAAGATTCTCTTGTCAAAGTTAAGTGAGTTGGCGGGCATCATCGCTCACCTTTTTTTATCTCGGTAGACATCGCCGAAGAAGTGTTTTGTTTGCGCCGCGAATAGAACAATCTTTGGGTAACCTGTAAGAGGTAGGCCTCTCTCGGTAAAACAAATGTTTTGGCGGAAAGAAGTAGAGGTAACCTTGAAACTCTGTTTTATACCTGGGGGCATGCAAACCTTTTGGAGTGCAAGCAAAGAGCGATCATTTATCTATTTTTTGGATTGGTCGTTACCTAACTTGCATAAAGAGAGGATGTGGGGCAAAACTCTAAAAGTTGCCATTTTTTATATGAGACATTCTTATCATATGACTGGATTAATCGAGCATTGTTACCAGCAAATGTTTCCACCCGCATTTAAGCTCGTTAAAAAATGAACTATTCCCCAGTAAATAACCACCGTGAATGAAGTACTTCAGCCATTAAAGCCTTGGTCGTGTTTGCACCATCACCTCCACTTTTTCATTGGCTGATCGTTCACCTCCATTTGATTATTTACCCATTTTGAGGAACAACTGCGAAGAGTGATTTCACTAGCCATCCTTGTGACACTGCCGTGATTGGAAAATTCCAAACCTTACCTGGAATCAGCTGCTACCCATTTTATCACTCGTTCCTCAAAAGACGAGTCTTCTTTAAGCTCTTTTCAACTGACTCGTAAAATATGAAAAGATTGCCGAGCCATTGGCCTCTCCAGCTCGTTAAAGGGACAGGAAGTGTTATCCCTCCTCTAGATTTTAATCTTTTTGGACCTGAGGGATTATTACACAAAAAGATCGAGCGCTTGTTTTGTTCGGCTCGTTAAAGCTATCGAAAATTCATCCCTTCTGTATTGTTTTATACTTTTTCGGACTTAAGGGATTAGATGATGAAAAAGGAATTTTGGAGTTACCTTTACGTACCTTTTCAAACTCTCTAAAAATGAAAGGACCGAGTTATCTTTGTCGTTAAACTCGTTAAAAAGATTAATAGTGACAAACTTGTCTTTAGACGAGAACGAGTTTCACTATCGCTAGGCTCGTTAAAACATAGCGATGGGTTTGCCCGAAGGGCAAATTATAGAACAAGCATATGTTATCCTCCTCAAGCTTGATAAAAATAAAGAGGTACTGGTCAGCAATGACCCGAGAAAAATTGGGAAGAAAACTCAAAGAATCTTTATTGGTAGCAAGTCGCTCTTGAACATGACACTTCCACTCCGTGTCCGAGTCGGGTTGGGTTGTTTCATTCACCAGTCACATCGCCATGGTCACGCCATACCATCCACATTTGGGGTTAATGCTACCAATCCATCACATCAATGTCGCTGACATGTTCAAGAGAAGTCATCCAGAAAGGCCACCTGTGTCCCACCCACTACCATACATTATACTCCATTCTTTCATGACCGCCACCCTGAACCGTATATCATCAGATCATTTTCACCTCCATCAAAATCATTTGCTCCGTTCTGTGTCATTGATGTGGGATTCATTAAGGCCCTCCTATGACGGATCACTTCTTGTCAACATCAGCTCATTATCCAAGAAGTTGGTCTAGGAACACCCCATTCAGTACTTTGAAGCTTGCATGCCTCAATGGCAAGTTTCTCCCTTCCGGCAACAGGTTCACATCAATGACCTTCGACCGAAAGATTTTGCGTGGTGTTCGACGCCAAGTCCTTTATTCACACCACGTAAATTGTACTGCAGTACCTTGAGGATCATTATCATTATCGGTGATTCCTCTCGCGCTTGTTAACAGTTTACATCATTGACTGGTAATCAAGCGATGTCTTTCCATGTTCGACTTCAAAACATTTTTCACATGGATCGACTTGTACTTCGGGTGAAGATCGGACGAGATTGAAGACCCCGGATCTAGTTTCATCCATTCGGGCTGCGATATATATTCAGGGAAATAAAGACATTAAAATGTACAGCATTGCAGCACAGATAATCATCCTACCAAAAGGATGATGGCTCTATCAGAATCATCAGTCTACAATCAGACGATTGTCTGTCCTGTGTACATGAAAATGAATTTATAAAGCTGAGCATGGGAATGCCTGCCTCAGCTAGATCATGAAAACAGTATGAAGATAATGTATTGTATTGTATCTTATTACAGGTCTCCTCCCAGCATTGAAAGAACTTCGGATCCTCATAATAAAGCATTTCACCCAATTAACGGCCTCATACTTTAGGGGGAAACTGTTATAGACATTTTTGTGCCTTGCAGCTCCAAGCATGAAATGTCCATAAACCAAGGGCTCCTAAGTCCCTAAAAGTGTTGTTCTAACCCCTAAAGGAACAAGGTCAACAAATTACAACTTCTCCCAGAAGTTCTCCACCAGAAACTGCTCAGAATAAGTCAAAACAGGATCATTTCAGCTGCTCCACTAGCTAAGTGCGTTGCATAGAACCTAAATCCACTGGCTAAGTGCGTTGCAATGCACCTAAATGCACTATGAGGGTGCGTTGAGCGGGAAATGACAAATGGCAGTGTCATTCTGCGAGGTGGAGAGACAATGGAAGCTTCCAGAATCTTCTCCTATGACACTTGCCTCACTGAATTCGACCAAGGATGAGTAAGAGGCCTTCAGTCTCCAAGTGGAAGCAAAAACTGACAAAGAGAAGCCACTAATCAAATCATAAGCTGACTCATCCTCCTTGCATACATCTATATATGGATCCCTCACCCTAGAGATCCAGAGGCTGGAATTTTGCACATTGTAAGGAATTGCTGTTGGTTTTGAGACACATATCAGAGAATTGGGTGATCTATGCTTTGTTGGAGGTGAAGAGGGGCTTCTTTGCTGGGAGGTTGATGCTGGGTCAGGAATCATCGGTTGTAACTCCTCCTGGATCTTCTTGTATATCAATAAAAACTATTTGAGTTTCTCCTCCATGCTTTTGTATCATTGATGCTTGTTACATTTGTATGGTTAACTTAAATCTGATCCTAAGTTATTTATGAATATAAATCCATGTCTTTGTATAGTTTTCTTCTTCTGTGATCTTACAGGTACTTGGTGAAGGTGGGCAAGTAAGGGAGCAGGTAGCTGGAAGCTGTCAAAGAGGAGAGAGATTGGATCAAAGGACTAGCGCAAGACACAGGTTGGTTCTTCCTATTCCTCTTTATTTATAGTTCATAAAGGAGATACAAAAGTAGTTTTCTCTGTTTGTTTCTAAGGCAGCTGTCACACCTTAGTGGGATAGAGCAGTTCTAAATAGACACTTTTCCCGATAACAGGCATTGCAGTAGATCCAAAGAAGATAATGGCCATCATGGAGTGGGTAGCTCATAAGAGTGTGGATGAGGTGAGATCTTTCATGGGTTTGGTAGGATACTATAGGAGGTTCATCAGGAACTTCTCATAGATTGCTTACCACATCACATCATTGCAGAGGAAAGATAAGAAGTTTGAATGAACTTAAAAGCGTGAGACTAGCTTTGAGAAACTTAAGCAGTTGCCGACACATGCACCAATACTACAGATTCCATATCCAGACAAAGACTTTGTAGTATGTACAAATGCTTGCAAGAGAGGGCTTGGTGGAGTCCTTATGTAGCATGGACATGTGATATGTTATGAGTCTCGGAAACTAAATGAGGATGAGTAGAACTATCCCTCACATGATCTCGAGTTAGAAGAAATTATACATGCACTGAAGATGTGGAGGTATTATCTTCTTGGTAGGTGGTTTATGCTTATGAGTGATCACATTGGGTTGAGGTATTTGCTTGACCAATTGAATCTAAATGCTAGTCAGGTTAGATGGCTAGCCACGATCAACGAGTTTGATTTCAAGATCAGGTACATCAAGGGCAAGGAGAACAAAGTGGCAGATGCTCTTAGCAAGTGGGTACAGGTGAATCACTTAGAAGTTATAAGCTCTTATGGGACAGGTTTACAGGGCATGATCTTGCGGGTAGGACAGCAGGATGTCAGATATATGGAGATTATGCACAGGTTGCAGCAGAGTATAGGTACAGGTACATGTAGAGGAGATAGTACAAGTACAGGTAAAGGTGATGACATAGATACAGGTACAGGTGATGGCATAGGTACACGTATAGGTACAAATGATGGCATAGGTACAGGTACAGGTAGTGGTACATGTATAGGTGCAGGTGCACAGGGCTTGGATTATTATCTTACGCCAGATGGATTGGTCAGGTTCCAAGACAGGATATATGTGTCAGGTGACAATGATCTCAAGAAGGTGATCTTGAGGGAGTTTCATGTGAAACCGTATTCCTGTCACCTAGGTTACCAAAAGACACTTACCACATTGAAGAGATATTGCTATTGTCCAAACTTGAAGAGGGGTGTAGCAGAGGTTGTAGCTAGATTTTTCAATTGTCAGTGAGTGAAGGTAGAGTGCAGACATCCAAGTGTACTGCTATAGGTGATCGTTATTCCTAAGTGGAAATGGAAGGTCATTTCCATGGATTTCATCACAGGGTTGCCAAAGACAATGAAGCAACATGATTCCATCATGGTCATTATGGATAGGTTAACAAAGGTTGCACACTTCATTCCGGTGACCCTACGTTCTTAGCTAGTGATGTGGCATAGGTGTTCATCAGAGATGTGGTTATACTACATGGTGTTCCAAAGAAGATTGTGTGAGATAGGGATGCAAAGTTCACTTCCACGTTCTAGAAGGAGTTGTTTGCAGGTTTGGACACAGAGTTGGCCTTTAGCATAATTTATTATCTCCAAACAGATGTACAGATAGAGAGGGTCAACATGATATTGGAGGACATGTTGAGGATGTATGGAATGCATCAATAGAGGAAGTGGGAAGAGTATCTCCCTTTGGTTGAGTTTACATACAACAAAGGTTATCAAGAGTCACTGAGGATGATTCCTTTTGAGGCATTATATGGGCAGAGTTGTAACACTCCCATTAGTTGGAGTGATCCAGTTAGAAGGGTATTGATTAGACCAGATATGTTGGTAGACATGCAACAGGAGATGTAGGTGATCAAGAAGAATCTCAAGGCAACATAGGATAGGCAAAAGAGTTATGCATATAGGAATAGGTTGTTCAAGGAGTTCTAGGTAGGGGAACATGTGTCCTTGTGCATCAAACCAAAGAAGAGCTCCTTGCGGATTGGATCATGTGCCAGGCTGGCACCACAGTTTTGTGGACCCTTCAGTATCATTGAGAGGATTGGGCCAGTAGCCTATTGACTTTCACTGCCTCTAACAGTGAAAGTCCATGATGTTTTTTGTGTCTCATTGTTTAAGAAGTATGTTAAAGATGTTGATCATGTGATTGACTGGTTTGTATTGCAGGTCGAACCAGATGGAGAATTCCAATTGGAGCCTCATTGTATATTGTAGAAAAAGGTGCTCATGCTATGGAATCGAGTGATAGAGCAAGTTAAAGTGTAATGGAAGCACTTTGGGCCTGATGAAGCTACATGGGAGATGGCAGATCAGATGCGGGCCATGTATCCTTCCTTGTTTTCCGGTTGAGGCAAAGCATCTTTGATATGGTGGTTTGGTGATTTCTTATGGTGGTTGGTAGTTTCTTTATGGTGGTTTAGTATTTTCTTATGATGGCTTCGTATATGTTTCATGGTGGTCTAGTATTTGTTTTATGTTGGTTTAGTATATGCTTTATGCGGATTGATATATGCTTTATAATGGTTGATACATGCTATATGATGTTTTGATATATGATTTATGATGTTTTGATATATGCTATATGATGTTAGTATATGTTTGATATATGTTTGGTATATGATTTGGCATATGTTTTGGTATATATAGTTTTGATGATGTTTCTATATGTACATCCGTGTATGGATGTAAATACCATAATGAGCTGTGCTATAAAGCTCCACTATGCGGTATGGGCGCCATGTTATTACAGTTATGTTATTATACTATCATGTGGTTATGTTATCATGATGTTATGATGACATGTGGATTGTAACTTAGCAGGATGATCATTGTAAATATCGTAATGAGTTTTGTTATAAAGCTCCACTATGTGGTATGTTTTCATGTTGTCATGATGTTCTTCTCTTGAGAAAATATTTCATTGTAAATACTGGATCGAGCGATGTTATAAAGCTCCATAAGTAGTATGTCTTCTTTTAGCATGTTGTTGAGTAATATGTGTGATTGAACACCGAGGATGGTGTCCCCCAAGGGGGAGGCTTTTGTAACAGCCCTGGTGAAAATTCCATGTAATAAAGTTAAAAGCAATAACCACGGATGATTGAGACACTTATTCCAAGCTAAATGTTGGGCAAGACATCCTAGGGGGTGTTCATTTGGTTGTTTATGGATAAGGAAATTGGCAAAGGCGATGACTAAGGCATTAAAAGGAGCTTTGGAACATTTATTTATGAAAATAATGGAAATTACGAGAAAAAGGAGGTGAAAGGTCACAGGTTGCATGTGAGGAGGAAAATGAAGGAAACTAATGGAAAATGAAGAAAATAGAGGCCTCATTCATAAAAAGGCTTCTGAGGATCAGTTGGTAAACTTTTTTGAGTTCAATGATGGAACTCTCTCTCATTATTCTCTCTCTCATACTCTTGGATACTTAGAGATTTCTTGGAGTACTCTTGGAGGGTGTGGAATACATGGATTCTTTGAGAAAGAAGGCAAAGGAAGAGCAAGAAAGTGCAAGAAGGCATCAACATTAGCAACTACATCAGATTTTCTTGCAGGTATTGAGTTGCATGTATGATTTCTTCACTAGTTTTGGCATGCATGGCATATGCATGTGGGTTCTTGGTTGTGATCTGTCACTGGCATGGAGGATTGCCTGGATCGACAGTTTATTGCCTAGCCTTATAATTTCATAGATAGCTATGATGATTGTGGGTTTACTTCCATTGTTCTGTTTTGGTTGGTTCTCATTTTTCCTTAGCTTGGGTTGAGTTATTAGTCCTAGAAGCCTTGGTTGAACAAACACTTTGGAAGCCCTATAACTGCTTGGGTTGAGTTACTAGTCCTGGAAGCCTTGGTTGGAAAAATGTTGTGGAAGCCCTTGGTGGGTTGAGTTACTAGTCCTGGAAGCCTTGCTTGGAAAAATGTTGTGGAAGCCCTTAGTGGGTTGAGTTACTAGTCCTAGAAGCATTGGTTGGACAAACGCTCATGAAGCCCTGTATAAGATGTGGGTTGAGTTACTATTTCTAGAAGTCTTGATTGGACAAATTCTCTAGAAGCCCTGGAAGGCTTGGATGGAGACCAATCTGATGATGATTTTAGTGATGTCCAACCATGAAGTGGAAGGTGTTATGAAACCAGCTCAAGAAAAGATAGAAAAGATAGATCAACGCCTTAGAATTCAGCCTCTTCGAGGGGGCAACCTCCTTTACATTACATAAATGAACAATTCTTGGATGATACAAATGACAAAACCTCCTTTCTATATATAGGAGTCTAAGGAGTCACAATATAATCCAGCCGACCTAACAATAATAATATAAAGCCACAAAAATAACAATAGAGGGATTCTATGGGGCACAGAAATAACAATATGGGGGTAATAGGGGCACAACAATATAAATAAGGGGTATAACTACAATAGTAATGGGGTAATCACTAGTATTATAGGGACCCAACATGCCCCTCTCCTTCAAAAAAGTGTTGTCCTCAACGCTTGAGTAGTTCTGGATACTTCTGCATAAAATTCTCATCCTCCCATGTGGAATCTTCAGCGGATAAGTTCTTCCACTTGATAAGATACTCTGAAATTGATCGATTTCGTAGCTGTCGAGTTCTTGTTTCTGTGACTGCTTCCGGTTCCAATATAATTTTTCCTTCCTCGTCAAGTTCTGGCAATATTGTTTGAATTGGGAGCTTGTCACCTATAACCTTCTTTAAACATGAAACATGGAAAACTGGGTGCAATCGAGAAGCTGCAGGAAGCTCCAATTTGTATGCCATAGTACCAATCTTTTGCAACACCTTGTACGGACCATAATACTTTGGTGATAATTTATTATCCTTCTTAGCTTGCTTTAGGGACATTTGCTTATATGGTTGTAGCCGTAGGAATACCCAATCACCTACATCAAAACTTCTTTCACTGCGATGTTGATCTGCCTGTTGTTTCATTCTATTTTGTGCCAACACGAGGTTATCCTTTAAGAGTTGGAGGACTTGTTGTTGATGTTCGATGTGATGTTCCACTGCCTGAACCTTAGAATTTTCTCTTAAATATGATGTGATGGATGGTGGTTGATACCCATAAAGTGCCATAAATGGGGTCATTTTTGTTGCTGTATGGAAGGAAGTGTTATACCACCATTCAGCCAGAGGCAACCATTTGACCCATTGTGTCTGTTTATCAGATACAAAGCAACGAAGATATCCTTCCAAACATTTGTTTACTATCTCAGTTTGCCCATCAGATTGAGGATGATAAGATGAGCTATGAGCTAACTGAGTACCAAGACAAGAAAATAATTCTGTCCAAAAATTTCCAGTGAAAATGGGATCTCTGTCACTTACAATAATCTTTGGGTTTCCATGTAGCTTTTGAACTGTTTCCATAAATGCAGTAGAAACTGTACTGGCTTTAAATGGATGTGATAATGCACAAAAGTGTGCATACTTGGTAAGTCTGTCAACTACCACCATGATGACACTCTTTCCCTCAGACTTGGGTAAACCTGTGATAAAATCCATTGAAACCTCCTCCCAACGTTGGCTTGGAATGGATAAAGGTTGTAATAGACCCGGTGTCTTAATTGTTTCAACTTTATTTTGTTGGCAAACCAAACATTCCGCCACAAACTTTTGAATATCTGATTTAAGGCCATCCCAAAAAAATTCCTTCTTAACCCTGTGGTAAGTTTTTAAAAATCCTGAGTGCCCTCCTAAGGGAGAAGTGTGCAATTCCATAAGAATCTTTTGTTTTAGCTGGGAATTCTTACAGAGGTATAAGCGATCTTTGTACCATAACGAATCATTTTTCCAGCTAAATGTATCAGAAGTACTGGAATCTTGTTGTAGCTTTCGAATAAGTGCCCACACTTCTTCGTCATTCTTCCATTCCTCCCTTGCTTCGTTTATCCAATCTGGTTGGATAATAGAAATGGCACACAACAATGCTTCCACATCCTCATCCTTTCTTGAGAGTGCATCTGCCACCACATTTTGCTTCCCTTTTTTGTAGATGATTTCAAAGTCATAACCCAACATCTTTGTGACCCACTTTTGTTGCTCTTCAGAGGATAATCTTTGTTCTAAAAAGTATTTAAGGCTATCATGATCCTTTTTTACCTTGAAGTGTCTTCCCATTAGGTAGGGTCGCCATTTCTTAAGTGCATGGAGTATTGCCAACATTTCCTTCTCATAAATAGCTTTGCTTAAAAACTTTCCCTTGATTGGACGACTTTCAAAAGCAATGGGTCTTTCATCTTGCATTAGAACAGCACCAATTCCATTTCCTGAAGCATCACATTCCACAATAAAGGTTTTTGTGAAGTCCGGTGTAGCTAAGACCGGTGCTTGGCACATTGCCTCTTTAAGATGTTCAAAGGCCTTTGTTGCTTCCGGAGTCCATGAAAATGAATCTTTCTTCAATAATGTTGTTAGAGGTGCTGCTATTCTCCCATAATTCTTAACAAACTTGCGATAATACCCTGTCAACCCAAGAAATCCTCGCAGATGCTTTATGGATGTGGGGATTTTCCATTCCTTAATGGCTTTAATTTTGCTAGGGTCTACCTTAACTCCTTCATGAGATACAATATGACCCAAATATTCCACCTCCTGGACTCCAAAGAAACATTTGGATCTTTTTGCATATAATTGTTTCTCCTCCAATAGTTGTAGCACCCTGTCAACATGTTCAACATGATCCTTCCAAGACTTGCTGTAGATTAGTATATCATCAAAAAATACTAACACAAATTTTCTAAGGAATGGTTTGAAAATTGAATTCATCAAACCTTGAAATGTTGAAGGTGCATTGGTAAGGCCAAAAGGCATGACCAAAAATTCATAATGACCCTCATGAGTTCTAAATGCCGTTTTCGGAATGTCTTCAATCTTCATTCTGATTTGATGATATCCCGAACGAAGATCCAACTTGGTGAAGTAAATTGATCCATGCAATTCATCCAGTAATTCATCAATGACAGGAATGGGGAACTTATCTTTAATAGTGAGCTTGTTGAGCTCCCTATAATCCGGACACATGCGCCATGATCCATCCTTCTTGTGCACCAATACTACTGGAGCTGAGAAAGAACTTTGACTCGGTTGAATTATACCAGCCTCTAGCATTTCTGCAACCATACGTTCAATTTCACTTTTTTGGACATAGGGATATCTGTACGGCCTGATGTTTGGAGGAACACTTCCTGGAATCAGATGAATAGCATGATCATGATCACGCATAGGTGGGAGACCTTTGGGAGTCTCAAATACCTTGGAATGATTGTCCAGGACTTTTTGGAGATCTGGAGAAATAGATGATTCCAATGTGGAAACATCTAGCGAACATAATTGTGCAATTACACCTCTTTGCTCCTTTTTTAGAAGCTTTGTCATACCATTAGAGCTGATTATCTTTCCTGGTTTCCCTGCAATACCCCTTAATTCAACTTCCTTTCCTTCCATAGAAAATTTGATGAAAAGTTCTTGAAAATTAAAAGCTATTGTACCCAAGGATTGTAGCCATTGGACTCCTAGTACAACATCAGCACCTCCCATTGGAATGGAAAGCATTGGGCTAGTCAATACATATTCTCCCATGGATAGCTTGATATTATGGCACTTTCCAGAGCAATTTATTGTTCCTCCATTTGCAATCATCACTTGACACTCTGGTGCTGGATATAGGAAGCAATTCAATTCTTTTGCTACCCTACAATGAATAAAATTGTGGGTGCTTCCTGAATCAATCAACACTATTACCTTTTTCTTCTTGATTTGTCCTTCTATCTTGATGGTTTGAGGAGTGGTAATTCCCGCCAATGCATTACAAGATATGGTTGGATTTATTTGTTCTTCATCTAGGCTTTGTTCCTGGAGTATATCTTCTTCTTTTGACCTTTCTTGCTCCTTTTCTTCTTCCTCTTCACAATCTATGTAGAATAATTTCTTCTCAGCACACTTATGACCTTTAGTGTATTTGCTATCACAACTGTAACAAAGCCCTTTTGCTCTTTTTTCTTCCAATTGTTGTGGTGTCAACCTTATAGGTTGTGGAAGACTAGGGGCAACAACACTTCCGTCTTTATAGTTGTGAGTGGTATGCTTCCTGGTTGCCATAATTTTGCTTTCCATTTTTCTTGCTAACCTGAATGCCTTCTCTAATGAATCAGGTTCCCAAAGGCGAACATCATGTTGGATATTATCCTTTAAAGACCCTATGAACACATCAATCCTATGCTCCTCTGGAATATCTTTTACCCTTATGTTCAATTTTTGGAACTCCTCAATGTGCTCCATTACTGAACCCTTTTGTTTGAGACTTATCAATTGGCTAAAAAAAGTGTTGCTTTTTGTATCTTCATAATGTGCTATCAATTCTTCCGTAAAAAAGTTAAAAATAATTAATATTATTTTATATTAATGGAGAAAATGGTTACATTGTTGTAACGTTCTCCCTAGTTTAGGATTAGTTCCTAAAGTTTAGGGGTTTGGGTGCAACTTCCTAATTCCTAGTATTGTATTTAATGATGTAATCTTTCATTGTTGAATAATAGAGTGTACGAGAGTGATCTCTCTATTGTTGGTGAGTGTAGTCTCCAGGTGCAGGCCACACCTGAGAGCTACATCTCTTTCTTTTCAATTCTGTTCACATTTTATCTTGGTATCAGAGCTCAGATTGGGTGAGCCTGATTTTTTGTCACCTTGTGGCTGAAGTGCCTTTTTTGTAGCTAGCTTGCCTGTGTGGCTTGAAGTGCCTTTGTGGTCGCGTGTACACAAGAGCTCTGTGCTCAATTGAGCAGGTGGACTGCAGAACACCTCGCTCGGACTCAGATATTTTATTTTTTTTCTGAGTAAAGAGGAGATTGGCGTGCTTTTTGCGCTGACAGAAGCGCCAGAAAAGGGAATTAGCGCAGATTATGTGGGATTAATCGCGCCAGAGCAGAAATTAGCGCGGAATTTAAGAAGAAAATCGTGCCAGAGCTCTAGAACGCCCAATTGGCGCGGATTTTTCGCTCGGGATCGCGCCAGCAAAGAACACTCGCACCGATTTTTAATTGGCGCGGATTTTTCGCTCGGGATTGCGCCAGCACTAAGAGGATTTTTCGCACGCTGATTGAGGATGCACCAATCTTCCTTCAAGGGGATCTGCGGGAAGCCTCAACTTCGTTTGGCGGTTTGCAAGGGGTGCAGATCGGCGAAGTTGCAGATCTATCCAGGAGAGGCAGATCGGATCAAATTTTTGATCAGATCGGATCTTCGGCTGTATTGAAGACGCCGAATTTGCTCATTGGAGCGGGATTGCCAGACACTGCAGATCGGACCCAGAGGTGACAGATCGATCTGACAGGTATTGTTTTTTTTTTTTTTGTTGTTGGGTAGATTCAGAATGAGTAATACGATGGAATCTTACCTTAACGAGTCTGGTAAACTTAATGGATCTAACTTCACAAATTGGAAGTTTAAGATCCAGACCTTGCTCGAGGGTGCGAATGCTTGGTCCATAGTTACAGGCGATGAGCAGAAGCCGAATGGAGGGCCACAGGAGCAAGATTGGGAAAAACGAGAGAACAAGGCCAAAGTCTTGTTGAAGATGTCTGTGAAAGACAATGTTATTGCGCACATCAGAGACTGTAAAACGTCCGCGGACATCTGGACGAAAATCAAAAGTCTGTATGAGACCCATAATACGAGCAGAGTCTTGGCACTTAAAAGCAAGCTATTTTCAATGAGGATGGACGAGAGGGAGACTGCTACTGCATTTGTTGCAAGAATTAAAGATGTGAAAGATGGATTGGTGGCCATCGGAGTGGCGGTGTCTGATAAAGATCTTGTTGCAATCACAATGAATGGAATGCGTGATGATTTTCAAACGTTCATCACTGGAGTATCGGCAAGGGAGAAAATGCCCTCATTTGATGATCTTACTGGGATCTTGCAGCAAGAGGAGGAGCGGCGACAGAACTTGAACCCCCAGAGTGATGATCTTGCGCTGATGGCGAAACGACGATCATCGAAAGGAAAGCAGTCACAGCAGCAATCAAAGCAGAAAGGAGGAATATCACAGAAGAATCTGCATTCTCATAAAGGTATGCTTGCAAATCATTCTGAAAAGAAGTGTTATTATTGTGGAAAGACAGGTCATATACAGAGAGAATGTTATAAGAAGCAGGCTGATGATGCAAAGAGGAGGCAGGCAAATGCAAAGCACAGAGGATACTTTGCTGAAGAAGAAGACTTCAGTCATGAATTTCGACTGTTCACAGTCGACTGTGCCCTTTCAGCATCTAATGAAGATGACATTTGGTATGTCGATTCTGGAGCATCCTCTCACATGACAGGTAAAAAGGAATTCTTTGATAATCTTGAAGAAAGTATAAATGGATCAAAAATATATCTAGGAGATGATAGTGGATACGAGATTAAAGGTCATGGGGTGATTTCAGTTAAGTTACCAAATGGAAAAATTAGTCACCTTACAAATGTTTTATATGTACCTGGAATTAAGAAAAATTTGATATCTGTATCCATGATGGCTGATCAAGATATGCAAGTTGAGTTCTTCAAGACTCACTGTGTGATAAAGGACTGCAGGAATGAAATAGTGGCAACAGGCATGCAAGTTGGAAGCCTATACAAACTGGATGCAAAAAGCATACCAAAGCAAGCCATGGTTGCAGGAGGATCGACAGCCGAACAACTTTGGCATCAGAGGTTCGGTCATTTGAATTTGCAGGACCTTATGTTATTGCAGAAGAAAGGTATGGTCGAGGGACTCCCTATCTTTCGTAATGTTCAATTAAATTGTGATGGTTGTGCCTTAGGAAAAATGCATAGAGAACAGTTTCCTGTGCATGATAGGAGGAAGGAAACAGATATTTTAGAACTAGTGCACACTGATGTATGCGGACCTATGCAAACAAGGTCGCTAGGGGGAGCATATTATTTTTTGTTATTTACTGATGACTGCATTAGATATTCATGGGTTTATTTCTTGAACAAGAAAAGTCAGACTTTCTAGTGCTTTATAGAATTTAAAACCTTGGTGGAAAAGCAGTTTGGTAAGAGTATAAAAATTCTCCGATCTGATCAAGGGGGAGAATACAAGCTAAAGGATTTCATGAAATTTTGCAAATCTCACGGGATTGTTCAGCAGTATGCAGTGCCACACACACCACAGCAGAATGGAGTAGCAGAGCGCAAGAACAGAACCTTGGTGGAGTGCGCAAGGAGCATGTTACAAGGTAAGGGTCTGTCTAACAGCTTTTGGGCAGAAGCTATTAATACTGCTGTATATTTGAAGAACAGAAGTCCTACCAGGTATCTTGGCTTCAAAACCCCTTTTGAAGCTCTATATGGATTTAAACCAGCAGTAAACCATCTAAGAGTATTTGGGTCAAAAGCATTTGCCCATATACTCAAAGCTGATAGGAAGAAATTAGATCCTAAAGCTGTGAAATGCATCTTTGTTGGTTATGGCACAGAATTTAAAGCATATAAATTATACAATCCTGAGTCTCGTAAGACATTTGCAAGCAGGGATGTAGTGTTTCATGAACAGGTATAGGAAGGGAAAGATGACGTTGGAGATGATTGGCACATTCCATTGTTGTTGGAGGAAAGCAGCGAGGATGAAAGAGAGCAGGAGCAGAAAGAAGAGCAAAAAGAAGAACAACAAGAAGGTGATAATGCAAGCCCAGTTATAGCAGAAGAAAACAAATTTGAGGTAAGTCCCCTACCAAGGAGGTCAGGTAGGAAGACTCAATTACCATTAAAATTGAGAAACTATGCTTTGATGTCAAAAGTTTTGAACATTGTAGAACCCTCTAATTATAAAGAAGCCAGTCAATTTAAGGAATGGAGAGCTGCAATGAATGAAGAAATGGAATCAATTCTTAGAAATGATACTTGGGATTTAGTTGAGCTGCCTAAGAATAAAACACCCATAGGATGCAAGTGGCTGTTTAAACCAAAAATGAATGCAGACGGAAGTATAGATAAGTTAAAAGCTAGGCTGGTTGCAAAAGGATATTCACAGCAGGAAGGTATAGATTTTGATGATACTTTTGCACCTGTAGCGAAGCTAAATAAAATCAGAATGCTTATTGCTTTAGCTACTAAATGTAATTGGGAATTACACCAGCTTGATGTTAAATCTGCATTTTTAAATGGTGATTTAAAAGAGGAAATTTACTTAGTACAGCCAGAAGGATATGTAAAGCAGGGGCAGGAACATCTTGTTTGCAGATTGAAAAAGGCTTTATATGGTTTAAAGCAAGCACCCAGGTCTTGGTATGAAAAGGTTGATTCTTTCTTTATAGAGTATGGTTTCCATAGAAGTTTAAATGACCCAAATTTGTATACCAAGTACAATAATCAGAGGCAGATTATTTTGATTTCTTTGTATGTGGACGACATGATTATAACAGGAAATGCAGATGATTTAATCAAAGGAATCAAAAGGCTTATGGCACAAGTTTTTGAGATGAAGGATCTTGGAAGCCTTCACTACTGTCTGGGATTAGAAGTATTTAGAGATACTGGGAAAACTTTTCTTACCCAAGGGAAGTATGCCAGAAATCTGTTGGAAAAGTTTGGCATGGATCAGTGTAGAGCAGCAACGACACCTTTGCAGCAGAATCTGAAATTGAACAGTGATGATGGCACTAAGGAGGTTGATGCCACAATGTACAGACAGCTGGTTGGCAGCCTGATATATCTTACAACAACCAGACCTGACTTGGCATACTCTGTTAGTGTGTTGAGCCAATTTATGTCGAAACCGCTTGAAAGTCACTGGATAGCAGCAAAGAGCGTGTTAAGGTATCTTTGTGGTACTGTTAATTATGGTATTTTATACACTGATGTACCTGATGTTATTCTAGCAGGTTTTTTAGACTCAGACTGGGCAGGTAACCTGGATGATCGGAGGTCCATCACAGGTTATGCATTCAACATAGGTTCCGGGGTCATAGCTTGGAGCAGCAAGAAGCAGAGTACTGTAGCCTTGTCTTCATGTGAAGCTGAGTATCAGGCATTGTGTGCAGGAACTTGTGAAGCGATCTGGTTGAGGAGGCTTCTTAAAGATGCAGGAAAAGAACAGAAGAATCCCACTTCCATCAAAAGCGACAACCAGAGCACCATTAAATTAGCATACAATCCAGTGTTTCACAAAAACACCAAACATATAGACACTCAGTTCCATTTTGTTAGAGAGAAAATACAGTCTAAAGAAATTGTTGTTGTATATTGTAAAACTTGTGACAATGTGGCTGATATTTTCACAAAGCCTCTTGCACGAGTGAAATTTGAATTGTTTAGAAAGTTGCTAGGAGTCCAGGAGAACCCTTTCTCCATTAAGGGGGGGAGTTAAAAATAATTAATATTATTTTATATTAATGGAGAAAATGGTTACATTGTTGTAACGTTCTCCCTAGTTTAGGATTAGTTCCTAAAGTTTAGGGGTTTGGGTGCAACTTCCTAATTCCTAGTATTGTATTTAATGATGTAATCTTTCATTGTTGAATAATAGAGTGTACGAGAGTGATCTCTCTGTTGTTGGTGAGTGTAGTCTCCAGGTGCAGGCCACACCTGAGAGCTACATCTCTTTCTTTTCAATTCTGTTCACATTTTATCTAAAAATTGCCCAAGTGATAAATTGTTTACGAGAGCAAAGCCATTGATACCATATAAACTGATTTGGTTCCAAATATAAAGTTGCCATACGTACCTTTTGTGCGTTTTGCACATTATTGAGATCAAAGAATTGCTCCATCTGTAATATCCATGTGGCGGGATCCTTGCCATCAAACTTCCTCATATCGATTTTTGGAATATGCTGATTCTTCGATCCAACATTAGCATCTATGGAATCATGATTAACATTTCTTTTGTTCTCATCATGAGTTTCCTTTACTACCTTTTCACCATTAGTGACCCTTTCTTGTAGCAACTTCTTCAATTCTTCCATGTCTGTCTTCAAATCTATCTTCAAATTTGCCATCGAATCCTCCATCTTAGCTTCCATGCCCTTTATCTTAGATTCCACACCACTTATCTTAGCTTCTGTTAGCTTTTGTGAGCGTGACATTTGTTGCACTTGTTCTTGTAATTTTGATATATCATGTAGCATTTCTTCCTCTTCTTCATGAGTCATGCTAGAGCTTTCAGGTTCCTTACTAGGTGTTTGCATTTTCTTTCCTTGGGGCATCAGTTACTGATAATAATGCTTTACTATGCCCTTTGAATTCCGTTAAACCAAGCTTACACAAAAATTTAAAAAAAAACTACACACCTTTTTTCACTTTATAGAAGCCTGATATTGAATCTGATGTATCTTTGTAATTTCGAGTCATCCAGTTTTGAAATTGCTACATGTAGTAGCCTTCTGCGTCCACTTTCCAATGCCACAAGTCTGAGCCAAATTGGATTCTCCAAGGAAGAGTTATGTGAAATCTCCCACAGTGACTTTCTTTTAGACTGGTTCAGTAGAGCGAACTTGTACGACGTGCCACGAGTCACTGTTTCAACATTTGAATCGGAAACATACACACAAGAAACTAAAATCCGTCCTCTTTCTGTACCTTCTTACGAAATTTCAATCCGATCCCCAGAGAGAAAGTTATGACGATTTTCCCCAGGTCACCTGTTTTGAATGTAATTCAGGAGTTTGCAAAAAGACCAACTTCCTCAAATCATATCTCCGCAAATATCGTGCGAACAGCTCTGAAATTCGGACCCAAGGTTCAGCACGATTTCTTCTCAAATGGGTTTTTTTTGTGACTTCTGAAACGTCACAAAAAACAAGTTATAGCGAAAATTCCACGATGACCTGTTTGGAGCAGCGAAACCCTAGAATCCAAAGCTCTGATACCAAATGTTATGAAACCAGCTCAAGAAAAGATAGAAAAGATAGATCAACGCCTTAGAATTCAGCCTCTTCAAGGGGGCAACCTCCTTTACATTACATAAATGAACAATTCTTCGATGATACAAATGACAAAACCTCCTTTCTATATATAGGAGTCTAAGGAGTCACAATATAATCCAGCCGACCTAACAATAATAATATAAAGCCACAAAAATAACAATAGAGGGATTCTATGGGGCACAGAAATAACAATATGGGGGTAATAGGGGCACAACAATATAAATAAGGGGTATAACTACAATAGTAATGGGGTAATCACTAGTATTATAGGGACCCAACAGAAGGCCTATGGAAGCCCTCGATGAGTTTTGATTGATGTGTTCTATGAGATCCCACATTCATTCTTGGAATATGGCACGAGGGTGAATGACAAAAGAGAGATTTGGCTCAGCCATTCTATGGTCGAGTGGAACATGGTAGTCCCATCTCTGGTTGGTTGATTGCATTCATTAATGAGAAATTCATTCCCTTGATTTTCATGTGTAAAGGTACTGGTGTATTTATTGATTTGATGGATGATATGATTATTATATATATGTTCTTGTTATGTTGGTTATATGCACATTTTATGACAACGATTATGTATGGCTCTCAGCATGTTTTTACTTGTGTGTGAATGGATAATGTGTCTATGCCCTAATAGATGATAGTGCAGAAAATGGCATGAGGAAAAAATGGTTCAGAGCGATTCTCAAATAAGTATGAGATCCCTGCACTTAACTCTGTTATTTGCACCTGTAGGTTACATATCGATCATATGTTTGACGAAATGCCTGTCATGGCTAGTAGGGATCCAGTCAAGATCTTGAACAAGTATTTTATTTAGTACTTTCATTTCCATGTTACATTACTGATTTGAAGAGATGGATCAGTTTTGGGCAGTGTCCCAGGATCTGAGCTTGAAAAAGTGGCTTAAATCTTAGGGTCGTTGGCACAACAATGACAATTTTAGTCCATAGTCACTGGCAAGAAGGCCTGTGAGAGTGAATTTATGTTTTTGGTTACTCCCTTGTCCATAGCATGAGAGTGACTATGGCCCAAGAGACCTAAAACAATAGTGGAACCCAAGGACAAGCTGTCCGAGTGGCTGACTTTCCCACTAAGGGTTGTGTTGATGATGTTGGATGTCTGCATGGTGTGTTTCCGTCGGTTCCACTTCCTTAAGGTGACTTAGGAGGCTAAATCATATCATATTGGCCTCTCGTTGCATGTTTACCCCAGCTGGACGGTTGCTTGGGTAGATGTGGGAGGAGAGTGTTATAGAGAACGTCAAATTGTATTTCATATTGTCGAGTGAAATGAAATGTTGAACTATGTCAAACAAGGCAAAGCAAGCTCACAAAAGAGTTTAAAGTTATCAAAGCACCAACAAGGAGTTAACTCAATGAAGAGAAGGGTTTGGTTGGTATATGAGTTTTTTTTTTTAGTTGTAGAGCCATTCAACATAGTGTGAGGAAGAAAATGAGATGACGAACACTATGGAAGGGGGTGGTCACTCCATAACCACACCTCTCCAATCATCATCGTTCATTCAACCTTAATCACTTTTGAACTTAGATATGCTACCAGCAACATTAAACAAAAATTAAATTCCAAAAAGGTGAACGTCGTAGGAGTGTGGCCTCTAGAAGCATTGCAATGGACATGTGTGTGTGCTCAAGGGTATGTCAATTTCCAAGTTAATATGTCTCTAAAATATTACCAAGACATAAGTCGACATATGTAAAATGAGGTCGTTAATCCCCTAAATATGAATAAACCCACATGGTGTCATAGGTATTTGCTAAATGAAGTGACTAAAACCGCGACAATATTGAGAAGAAAAATATCTTTTGAATGGGTCTGATAACATATAGTCCATATTGGAAATGATTTATTATAAAAGAATATACATAAATGTAAAAAAAAGGAAATAAATTACTCTTCAAAGGAATTGAATAAAACAAGCAGCTTTATTGTACCTATGTTCATTTATTCACTATGGTAAAGTTAAATGGAAAAAGAATATGTTTGGGTATATTTGGTGTAGGTGTACGTTCCAAATGGTATCAGAGCTCAAGGTTCGGTATTGCGGCTTATTTAAGGGAAAACAATAAGAAACGGTGTTTTTTTTCATTATAAAAAAAAAGAGAGAGATTTGGAAATATGGTAGCTCTACCTACAAGACCAAATTTTACACCCTTATCTAAATCAGTCTCGAGAGATGGATATAATTAGGTGAAGTACATAACTGAGGGCATAAATCACCAATTATATCAGATAATGAACCATAAATGAGAAATCAAATAAATTTCTATATTATCAGTCAAGACAATGAGAAGAATAAAATATTGTCCTGAGCACATTGAAATAAAACAATTTTACATAAGTTGAGATATCAAAACATTATGAATTAATGTTGAGGTACCCTTAACTACAAGAATGGATATGTTGTGTGCCTAGGAGAGAAAGTAGTTGTTTGGATGAGTTGATTATTAGCACATGTTAATAGTAAATCATATCTCATGGTCATGGGATAGTAAATAAAGAGAAGTCTATGACTTATAATAATAGGGAAGTATAAGTGTAGCTAATCAGGAGATATACATGTGGAAAGGAAGTATCAATTCTTATATTTTTAAACAATCATCAAACATTAGATATATATGTGTAGGAGATAAAGAAGGGATTTATATATGAAATTACTCTGAAAACATAGAATCATTTGTATGATGATTGCATGTTAACAGTGGCAAGACCCCTTTTGTTAAATTACACAAAATATTATTTCGATACAAAGTTTATAATGTTGAAACTTATAAGGATGTTTCTACTGTAAATTATCATGGAAGTAACTAGTAGTAAAGTAGTTCCTAACAAGGCTAGCAGATAATAAAATCTAAGCAATATGATTAATTACTATACTTAAAACCAAGAAGAAAGGGTTGTATCGTCAAATATTAATGATGAAAGGTATATAAATCTGAATAAAGAAAAATAGATAGTCACATTAAGCAGTTGGAAAACAATGACCAAACTAAGGGTTGAAACTTGGATACTTATATAGTGCTTGGAGAAATTAAAAAATAAATTTTCAAATAACCCAATCCTTTTGGATCAAACACAAGTTGTTTAAAATAAGAATATAATTATTGGTCATTTCGTCCATATATGGAACCTATCCAAAATTAGGTGTCTCTAGCTAAGATCTTTGAAGGAGATCATGGTGACTAGAATAATAGTTGGTTGTTCCAAAAGAGTAACTTGAATAGGCAAAGGGTGATGGAACAAAAATATGTATAAAATTAATAATCGCAGGGCTATGAATATTTACAGATTTGTGAAAGGATCAATAGTAAGTCTTGTTGTGTCCTAGAAAATAATAGTCACAACAACATTACTATAGCAAATCAAAACTCTTCGTTGTAGATAAATGTATAGTTAAAAGAATCCAAGTTGGGAAACTTACATAATTGTAAACATATACACTAATTTATGTGAAATACCCAAGATTTTGTTGAGCTTGTGAGAGGAATCACTCTAATTTGGTCCACCTGCACCAATATAATTCTAGAATTAGAAGAGCAAAAGCTCTACAATTTCTTTTCTTTTTTTAATTTGAAGAAGGTGGTTCCCTACAAATTTCCAATCCTGTGCATGAAAGTGATGGCTAGCGTGAAGCAAGAATAAGCAAGAATGGAAATACAAGTTAATCTATGATAAAGAAAGACCTCTACGAATATATATAATAGTAAATGTTGAAGTGGACTATGTAGATAATTAATTAGCAAATGATAAGTAATGCTTGGAACAATGCATGCATGTGGCACTTAAGAGGGTTTATCAAACCGTAAGAAACAATTAAGTATGGATAAAAGTGTGGAAAAGCATTAAGATGAGATTGCATCTGTGATATAAACATCATGGCTTATGTCAAAAGTTACTCTAAGAAGGAAACTTGACACAAAAAGGTTGGAGATTGAACTTATATTATAAAAATGATATATACAATGGTTTCATATTTATGGTTTTCGAATAACCAAAAACAGTACTAATGTTAGTTAGGGAAAGAATGAGAACCCTGAGGTAAATGATGATAGGTGTCGAGTATGTAAATTAAATTATGAATCATAAGAATTTTTGTTGTATGCTCGGGAGTCTAGTAAAACGTATTGGTGCATCATGATGACTAAGAAAGTTTGGAACCTTCATCATGAACACTGGTTCAGAATATGGGTATATATGTAAGCACCTATAAAAAGTGATGAGAAGAGAGTGGAAACTCTATACCATGTAGCATGAAGTATGGCACAACACAGAAGGTACCCAATGGAAACCTATGTTCCAACTAAACTTGAGATATAAAACATCTACATTTTTTTCTTCAAAAAGGGATCTTTTGTGGTCTCCTTGATTGTGGATTGTAGTCTAAAGCTTTAGTTATGCATATCAAGTAAATTAAAGAATGATGACACAAACATGACCAAAGACATTCTCAAGGAAAAGAAGTGTGTGAAAATTAGGTAATTATGTCTAAGTGAAGAAGTTCCAGCTTAAAATCCATATCAAAACATGCTTACAAAATCATATGCTTACAAAAACATTATGCAGAATCTTGGTAAGCTAAGATAGAATATCATAAAAATTTACTAAAATATAGCAATGAATGATCCTATGCTTACAAAATTAATAGATCAAGATCCTCATGCTAACATGATGTGTTGAGGTAGATGATAAGCACAGAAGATGCCAAGGGGAAAGGACCCCATAGATGATTTCCCCCAAATATAAATGGGGGCATATATAACCTCTAGACTCCTTAATCAATAAATTGCAGAGCGAAAGGGATGTAGACCCCAAGGAAAGAGTTGTGAGTAGCTATGGCTGAGACGTGTTGGGGAAGTATGGATGTGAGATTTGGCAGTATAATCTACTTGTTATCTTTTGTGGATTTTAAGTGTGTTTGTACTACTCCAGGTTGTGCCTTGAGTTTTCATAGTGGTTCCATTTAATATTACCTTGTGCTTTAGCCTTGATGGTCTACTATGGAGGGGTCAGAAGAAAAAGTAAAAGATAGAGAAGATGAAATGAATCTTGATCAAGTCTTTGTATGGATCAACCAGTGGATAATTAATGTGGGCGTGATTGGGCCCCCTTAAACAAACGATAAAGATAGTAGCTACTGTGAAAATGGTAAGTTAAATTAATTGTCCTAAAGATTAGGTAAAGTCTTGTCATGACATATATGACATCATGAAATTATGATGGTGCCTAAAGAATAGATCATGGGTTGTGAACCACCATGGAGCAAGGTAAAGAAATCTCCCTTAAATATTAAAATTAAAAAATAAAATGATAATTATAAGTATGAGTATTGTATTAGTGGTTTCATACAATAATTAGTATTCTCGTGTAGGGATAAAATTGTTTCCTATTAACATCCACAAAACCCTAGAAATCAAATGTATTAAAATAATCTAATGTTGGATGAATTGAATATCATGTTGCGATCTGAGGTATAAGGAAAGGACATACTAGAATAACATAGTAAGTGTGAGATAGTCAATACACATACAAGCACAAAAGGGGAGAAATCCCATGACTGTACATAGAGGTAAATTGTGTATAACTTACATCATCAACTTGTATATAGGGGGACAAAATGAAAAAATTGAGGGAATGTTGCAAGTGCACTCTTGGTGGGTGCTAAAATAAAGTACCATAGTAGCCCAAGATGGGTATAACTAAGGTTACTTGGACAATGTAGACAATAATATAGCCACCTGGAATATGGTAGAGAATGGAAAATATCCTAAACTTTACTCATGAATGACTAATTCATATGTAATATTTAATGCACTAGTTGCAATCTCTCTTAAGGCTAAGGACAGTAAATGATTTTTGAAATACTAATATTACTAAGAAAGTGGTGTAGATGGAATTGGTACCTCAATGGTCTAAAAAGTATAATAGGACCACGTGGTGGGGTCCCTGTCATTTGGCATAGCCATTGGGTACGTAAAAAGGATTTTTACTATTGTGATGAGGTTACAATGATGTTTCTAACTCTTATTGAGTTCAGGTTGCTAACCCTTGTTGGGTTGTATTATATGCACGTGGTGGAGTCCTTGTCATTTGGCATAGCCATTGGATGCGTAAAAAGGATTTTTACTATTGTGATGAGGTTACAATGATGTTGCTAACTCTTATTGAGTGTAGGTTTCTAACCCTTGTTGGGTTGTACTGTATGTTGATAATCCTTGTTGGGTACATAAATAACAATCGATGAAATCTTTAATAAATTTGGAAATGTTATATTTATACAATTCTTAAACAATCATTGATGGAAAATTATTAATAGCCATAATAATTTCGAATGTAGGTCAAACTAGACGAAGTTTTCCTGGTCGAACCTATGCGCATTCTAGATCAAAGAGAAATTACACTATGGAAATAAGAAATTACCCAGGCTAGGTTCAATGGAAGCAATTCAACCCAGAGATGCTACTTGGGAAGATGGGAATTTTATGCGCAAAGCATATTCTAGCATGTTTTTAGGGCTAAGAAATACCAACGATAACATTTCACTTGATGGGGGAGATGTAACACCCCTTGGTTAAAGCTGTAAATATTTTATGTTTTACAACAAACGAGTTGGTAAAATTTTGGGCCATGTGCAAGGCCTTGTATGGATAGTTAAAAACAAAAAGTTTTAGTTTTTTATAATGGTCAACCATAAATTTATGGGAAAAAGTGTTAAATGCGATTTTTTACTTACCAAACAATTATAAGACAATTCTTTCTCTCCATAGAGATAAATAATCTCACTTGGGACAAGGGAGCTAAGATTGTCATAGGGAAGAAAACTTGTGGCAACCTTGGAGACTTTGTACCTAGCTGGAGGAGGTCCAAGAGAGGAGCTAAAGCTGCAAGATTTGGAACCTGAAACATGATGTTGTTGAAGGTACAGTAGGATGTTGCTAGTTAGGGTATTCTTGATTTTGTTGGTGGCTAGTGGAAAACCCAAGACAAACTTGTGAATCTGTGAGTTATGTGATGTCCCCAGTAATTGTAAATATTTAATTACCGCAGTTAAACAAACTGAATACTATTAAAAGTTTATATAATTATTTATTTTGAATAAAGCTATATAGAAAGTGGAATGTCGTAATGATGACAGCTATGTATTTATCACATGTTAGTTAGTTAGTTTAGGTGGTTACCTATCCCTAACTACTTCCTTGGATATTTATTCTCAAGGAAGGGATCAAGAGGGTATGCGTACTGGAGATCAAGAAGAAGAAAAAGATGAAAATCTAAGAACAATAATACTGTGTTGTAATGACAGACATGTTCAGGAAGCTAAGTCTGGTTAGGACTAGAAAGTCGTTACAAATTAAGACTGGCTGTCTTGAGGAGAAATCCTGTGTGAGAGGATAGCTTGGGGGCAGACTCAAGTTGGAATAGCGGGTATCACGGTTGGGAGGAAAATGAGAAGAATTCTAAGGTCTATATCAGATGTGCGACAAGAATTTTAGCAATAATCAGATATGTATATTCTGAAGTTAAACAAGTGATACAATATGCTGAATTGAAATGTTTATTATGCTAAATTAAAAGACAGTTTCTCATAAGAGCCATATCTATGTATTGTATTTCAACATACATAAAGTAATTTGTAGCTCTACTCAGCATCAATTACAAAACCACCGATTAACAACCAGACTAAATCATGAAATTAAACTTAAGCTCTGGACAATGTTTATACACAGAAGACACAAATTAACGATGCCATCCGAAGCGATATGATAAAGAAAGCAACAATCCATTCATTAATTAAGGGTTTCACCATATAAGGGGCGGTCTCACAGAGCTTAACCGTTTTGGGTAGTTAAACAAGAACTCTTGGCAATCTCCAGTTAAAAATAAAATCCCAGGACCTAGCCAGCTGTAAAACACAACCATAGGTTGTTTAATAACATAAAGAGAATAATCGGATTTTTCAAAACGATTGGAGAATTTGGCAAAGCCCTCATCTAGAATTTAACCCTTGGTAAACATACATGGCTTGGCCATTGCATTACCCGGTATTCTATTTGAAATGAAGATCTCAGGGTTCGACAGGCCGAGCAGTAGCTTCGGAACTCCAAATCCATTCCAAATGAGGAAAGATGAAGAAACCCTCTGGTGATACCTAGGCAAGGAAAATATGAAATTTTAGAACTAGAAAAAGGGAATATCAACCTGTATATGCTAACAGAGGTATCAATTTGCAAATGTAAATGAACACAAGCTTCATACTTGGAAGAGAATCATTGATTATCCACCATCACCAGGGTAGCAAGCCAGGTGGACAAATAAAACTGTAAAAAAAGGGGCAACCTCTCCAACACAGAAATTTCGCAAACGTAACGGAGGAAACCCTCAACTCGAAGAAGTTAAAGGGGTAATAACATGACGACAACCTCCCTGTGCAAAGGAATTCAGAATTCTATACTGGAACAAGTTTACTTCGTCGGAGATGTGAAAATGCTAAAGAAATCATGTCGCGAAGAAACATAGATCGGCAAGATTTCCTATTCACTGTTCGATCTGAAGATTGCAGGTTGATCGTAGATGTGGAACACCTTCTGAGACTAGGGTGGCTAGCTAGTATGCACATTAAAGACTCCAGATTAATGTACACCAAGTCTAGGGAATCCAACTGCCCAGCTAGGATAGGATAGCATTGAATGTCATCGTATTGATTCATATGATATTCCATTTATAAGGTTTAAAGCTCATAAATTAAAGGGCTTGAGTTGTATATAAAAATTAAATAACTCAAATGGTTATAAGTCATAGCAAGTACTAATAAATCGTGGAGTTCAACAAATGATTCCATTAAAAGACATTAAAATTACATTGATGCTTTCTACGATGTTAAAAATGTAGAAATTATAATGACCGACTTATATTTCACTTTTAAAAATTGTTATTGTATTTATTTAGTATATAGGCATTCTATATGGGTATGTGACACGTGGTATTAGAGCACTCAGGTTGCAAAGCTGAGACCTCTAGAAAATAAATGATTTAACAATATTTGTGATGTGCACAGAAAAAGAAATAAAGTAGCCAGCATGAGGAGAATTGGAATTACACCACACAGACCTGTGACAGGGATAGGTTCAACACCTTTTTTGGAAGCCAATCCTGAGGTGTGGGTATAGTTGGGGGAAGAGTCACGCAATACTAACACTGCCATTTTGGAAATTATATGAGAATTGAAGGAAGAGATGGCCCGGTTACGAGGAGATAATGAAAGGTTGATGCAAGAGCAATAAAAGATCATGAAGAGTTGTCTGATAAACATAATCAACGATAACCAATTCCTAGTCCTTAGCATGGGAACATGACTAGCAAACAAGAATTCTGATCTGAGAATTTAGAAACAGTAGGAGGCAAAGATAATCAAGAGGAAAAATCCAATAATGTATCATAACACAAAATGTAAAAAATACAGAAATTAGAGTTATAGGGAGAATTTCGGAAAATCAAACCTCCCCTCTTTGATGGTGAACAGGAGGAGGTAGTTGAAGCTTGACTTATCAATATGTATAAGTATTTTTAGTTGTTTGAATACGATCATAATTTAAAGGCTCGCTTGGCCATCTTGCAGCTACAAGGAAAAGCCTCCTTATGGTGGGAGGAAGTAAAAACATTACATGGAGTAAATGAGTAGAGAATAACTTGGGACAAATTTCAAAAGTATTTTAAGGACAAATATTTAACTGAAATATTTTACGTCGAGAAAGCCAAAGAGTTTCATGACCTTCGATTGGGTTAGTTGTCTATGGATGAGTTCATAACAAAATTTATGTCCTTGCTACAATACGTTCCTTACATATGGAAGAAAAAGCAAAAGCGTAGAGATTTATCAGCAGTTTGTCATTGTTTATGAAAAAGCTTCTCAAGTTTGATAACCCAAAAACCATGGAAAAATTTATACGAAATGCTCAATTATGTTATCAGCAAAATAGGCTAAGGGGAGCTGGAGGAAAGAGATGGGTTGACAAAAAGGGGATTAAGTTTTCCTCTTGCAGCAAGGGAAATAAGACCATAGTCAACAAAGGACCCCATAAAGGGCAAGAAATAGAAATATGAGAAGAAATCAGCCCAGATTCAGATTTCCAAGTGAGTCTAAGACAAATGAGAAATCAGGGAGAACTGAAGTGGAAGTAGCATCTAGACTTCCAGTACAGTGTTAGGGATGTGGAGGACCACACTATGTCAAAAACTGTATGCACCATAAGGTGACTGATCAAGTTGCGTAGGTTCAATAAACATTAGTTATGGGAGAAGTGGCAAGGAGTATTCCTAAAATCAATGCTACCCTTGAAGATCATAAGGTGGAATACCAACCAACCATGGTAGAATTTGAAGGTAAAATATTCGACCAAACTATATATATTTTGATTGATCCAGGGGGTTCCCTGAGTTATATTAGTCCCAAAGTAGTAGAACAATGTTGTTTACGAGTTATTAAGTTTAAGAACCCTTGGTTAGTACAACTAGCCATGGGAGCAAAGAGAAGGGTGTTGGCCAAGGTTAGCAATTGCCCCCTAAAGTTAGCAGGTCAGTCCATTATGGAAGACTTGAATTTCTTGTCTTTAGGATCGTATGATGTCCTAATAGGTATGGATTGGTTGGAGAAGTGTTGGTCTCCCATTAACTGTAAAACCAAAACTATTAACTATAGGGATGAAGAGGGGAAAAGGCAGGAAATTCAGGGCATACTAAGACCACTGAAATTAAGGCCAGTAACAACCTCTCAATTAGAAAAATGTATCAAAAAAGGATATCAAATTTATGCAATACAGGTAGGATATACTAATTCAAAAGAGAAATTAGTTTCTTTAGAAAATATAGGTGTACTGTATAATTTTCCTGATGTATTTCCTGAGGAAATCTTGGGACTACCTCCAAAGAGGGATATAGATTTCACCATTGAGTTGCTCCTGCCATCTGCCCCGGTATCCTGAGCTCCTTATCGTATGAGCATACTAGAGTTAACACAATTAAAAATGCAGTTACAGGAACTACTTGATAACAAATATATCCGCCCAAGTGTATCACCTTAGGGAGCTCCGGTTCTTTTCGTTAAGAAGAAGGATGGAACCTTGTGAATGTGCATGGATTATATCCAGTTAAACAAACTGACCATCAATAATAAATACCCTTTACCTCGTATAGATGAATTGTTTGATCAAGTGAAGGGAGTGACTGTGTTTTCAAAGTTTGACCTTCGTTCATGTTACCATCAGATTAGAATAAAGGAAGAAGATATAGCAAAAACAACCTTTAGAACTCATTATGGGAATTACGAGTTTGTTGTGTTGCCCTTCGAGCTAACTAATGATCCCGCGACCTTCATGTGTCTCATGAATAGTGTTTTTCATCAGTATTTGGATAAATTTGTATTGATTTTAATTGATGACATACTAATTTACTCTCGAAATATAGAAGAACATAAAGAACATCTACGTATTGTTTTGCAAGTCTTAAGGGAACATCAACTGTACGCCAAGTACAAAAAATGAGATTTCTTTAAAGAACAAATCTAGTATCTAGAACATGTCATTACCAGAAATGGAATTGTTGTAGATCCATAGAAAATAAAAACTATAATGGAGTGACTAGTACCAAAGGACGTGGCTGATATCAGATCATTTATGTGTCTAGCTGGATACTATAGGCAATTTTTTGAAGGATTTTCCAAAGTGGCATATCCCATTACCTTTTTACAAAAGAAAGGAAAAACTTGTAATTGGACCATGGATTGTCAAAGGATTTTTGACCAACTTAAACATTTACTTACCACTGCACCCATTTTGAGCATTGCATATTAGAATAAAGATTACGTGGTTTGCACATATGCCAACAAGGAAGGTGTAGGTGGCATGCTAATGCAAGAGGGCAGAGTTATTGCCTATGAGTCTCGAAAGCTTAAGGAGCACGAGAAAAAATATTCAGCCTATGATTTAGAGCTAACGGCAGTCATTCACGCATTAAAGATGTGGCGACATTACTTAATTGGTAAGAATTTTCTATTAATGATTGATCATCATAGTTTAACTAACTATTTTAAGCAACCCATTCTGAATGCCAGGCAAGCTCGTTGGGTCACCTTCCTAAGTGAATTCGACTTTGAAATAAAGCACTTGAAAGGAAACAAGAACCGAGTCACGGATGCCTTAAGTCGGAAGGTACACTGTATCTACGAGGTCTCTTTCAGTGAGGTGCAGACCACTTTTAAATAACATATTAAAGAAGAAACAAAGTAGGATCATGAATATAAATTCTTGTGGTTGCAAGATAAAATTCTAAACAACAATGAACATCAGTTGGGATATCAGGTAAATCAAGAAGGTATATTGATTTATAGGGGAAGAATGTATGTGCCTAACCAGAAAAATATTAAACAATTGATTTTAGATGAATATCACAAAATTCCTTATCCAGGCCACCTCGTATATCAGAAATTAATTACTACACTTAGAAAGGAATATTTCTGGCCCAATATGAAGAAAGAAGTAGCTGAATATTTGGCTCATTGTTTGGAGTGCCAACTAGTGAAGACGGAACACCAACACCTAGCTAGATTACTCCACCCATTGCCTATTCTGGAATGGAAGTGGGAAACTATTTCCATCAATTTTATAACAGGGCTACCTAAGTCTAAAAAGCAGAATGATTCAATAATGGTGGTAGTAGACAAATTGAGAAAATCTGCTCACTTCATACCAGTACAGTCTACTTATAAGGCCGTTCAAATCACTAATATATTCATGCAAACTATTTTTAGATTACACGAATACCAAAGATTATAATTTCTGACCGTGATGTAAAATTCACATCAGCTTTCTGGAAATCCTTATTTGGAGATCTAGGCACACAACTGCATTTCAACACTGCCTACCATCCTCAGATGGATGGGAAGACTGAGCGAGTGAATCAAATAGTGGAAGATATGCTGCGAACTTATGTAATGCAGCAGCCATGTAAATGGGAGGAGCATATACATTTAGTAGATTTTGCTTACAACAAAAACTACCATACTTCTCTGCAAATGAGTCCATTTGAAGTGTTATACGGGCGCAAGTGTAGGACACCCTTAAATTAGGGCATACCAGAGGATAAACTAATGCTAGGGCTGGGCATGTTAAAAGAAATGGAAGAGATGGTTAAAAAAGTACATTCCAATCTAAAGGTCACCCGGAACCAACAAAAGAATTTTGCTGATCAAAAGAGAAGTTTCCAGGAATTTCAAGTTGGAGATCATGTTTATGTTCGTGTACAAGCCAAGAGGAGTACACTACAATGGAGTAGATGTGCTAAATTAGCACCCTGATTTTGCGGTCCTTTCCAAATTCTAGCTCCAATTGGATCGATGGCTTATCAGCTTGCCTTACCCAACCATATTCATGTGCATAATGTCTTTCATGTTTTTGTATTAAAAAAATACATGTATTATCCTAGCCATATAATCAATTGGAAGGGTATACAGGGAAATTAGAAGAATTAATTAAGAACATGGCATATTATATATAGATTACAAGACTGACTGCCAAAGAAAGGGGGCTGACAAATTTTTTTATTGTGTATAGGTCGAACCGAAAGGCGAGTTCTTGGACGAACCCATGGGTATACTCGATCGGAGAGAATTACTGCTACGGAAACGAGTTATCACCCAAGTTAAAGTGCAATGGACTTACTTTGGGCCAAAGGAGGCCACCTGAGAAGACGAACAGGTCATGAGGAAGATTTTTCCAAATCTATTCCAGTAGAGAAATATCAGGATGATGTTCAATCTTAGGGGGGTGAGATGTGATGTCCCTGGTAATTGTAAATATTTAATTATTGCAGTTAAACAAACTGAATACTATTATAGGTTTATATAATTATTTATTTTGAATAAAACTATATAGAAAGTGGAATGTCGTAATGATGACAATTATGTATTTCTCACATGTCACATAGTTAGGTTAGGTGGTTACCTATCCTTAACTACTTCCTTTGAGATTTATTCTCAAGGAAGGGATCAAGAGGGTATGCGTACCTGAGATAAAGAAGAGGAAAAAGATGAAAATATGAGAACAAGAATACTGTGTTGTAATGACAGACAAGTTCAGGAAGCTAAGTCTAGTTAGGACCAGATAGCTGTTACAAATTAAGACTGTTAATCTTGAGGAGAAATCCTGTGTGAAAGGATAGCTTGGGGGGAGACTCAGGCTGAAATAATGGGTCTCATGGTTGGGAGGAAAACGAGAAGAATTCTAAGGAATATATCAGACGGGCGACAGGAATTTTAGTGATAATCAGATAAGTATATTTTGAAGTTAAACAAGTGATACAATCATCTGAATTGAAAGGTTTATTATACTAAATTAAAATGTAATTTCTCTCTTATAATAAAGGAATATAATTATATTATTGTACTTCAAGAAAAAATTTATAGTCTCATAAAACAAACTAAGAACAAACATATATCTTTGTAGCTAGGGTAGTAGCCAAAAGCTTATATTGCAAACAAAAGAAAAGAAGATCTTAGACATTTGTCTCTCTAGGGAAAAAGGAGATAGATTCTAAATGTGTGAGTAATACCGCAAGGTCAAACAAATCTTATACCAAATTTTCATTTAAACTAAAACATAAAAACAAATCTATGAGGAAAGAAAACAATATGGAAACAATGTACGGACTTAACATGGAAAAGATAAGAGCCAAATCTATGCATTGTATTTCAACATACATAAAGTAATTTGTAGCTCTACTCAACATAAATTACAAAACCACCGATTAACAACCAGACTAAATCATGAAACTAAACATAAGTTCTCAACAATGTTTATACACAGAAGATGCAAATTAATGATGCCACCTGAAGCGATATGATAAAGAAAGCAACAATCCATTCATTAATTAAGGGTTTCACCATAGAAGGGGCAATGTCACATAACTTAACAGTTCTGGGTAGTTCCGCAAGAACTCTTGGCAAGCTCCAATTAAAAATAAAAATCCAAGAACTAGCCGGCCATAAAACCAATAATTCCTAGCTTACAAAACCAAATATATTCATCTCTAAAAGTATGGACTAAAGTTGACAACAATTAACACAACTAGAGGTTGTTTAATAACATAAATAGAACTGACTTAGAATGATTATAGTCAGATTTTTCAAAACAACTGAAGAATTTGGCAAAGCCCTCATCTAGAATTTAACCCTTCGTAAACATACACGGCTTGGGCATTGCATTACCCGATATTCTCTTTGAAATGAAGACCTCAAGGTTCAACAAGCTGAGTAACAGTTTTGGAACTCCAAATCCATTCCAAATGAGGAAAGGTGAAGAAACCCTCCAGTGATACCTAGGCAAGGAAAACATGAAATTTTAGAGAAAGGGAATATCAACCTGTGTATGCTAACAAAGGTATCAATTTGAAAATGTAACCGAACACAAGCTTCATACCTGGAAGAGAATCGTTGATTATCCACCATCACCAGGGTAAGAACCTGGGCAGACAAACAAACTTATTAAAAAAGGGGCAACCTCTTCAACACAGAAATTTCGCAAACGTAACAGAGGAAACCCTCAACACGAAGAAGTTAAAGGGGTAATAACATGACGACGACCTACCTATGCAAAGGAATTCAACATTTTGGACTAGAACAAGTTTACCTCACCAGAGATGTGAAAATGCCAAAGAAATCATGCCGCGGAGAAACATAGATCGGCAGGATTTCCTATTCACCGTTCGATCTGAAGATTGCAGGTTGATCGTAGATGTGGAACACCTTCCGAGACTAGGGTGGCCAACTGGTATGCGCATTAAAGACTCCATATTAATTTACATTAGGTCTAAGGCAGCCAACCTCCGAGTTAGGATAGGATAGCATTAAAAGGCTTGAGTTGTATATAAAAATTAAATAACTCAAATTGTTATAAGTCATAGCAAGTACTAATAAATAGTGGAGTTCAACATACAATTGCATTAAAAGAAATTAAAATTACATTGATGCTTTCTTCCATCTTAAAAATGTAGAAATTATAATGACTAGCTTATATTTCACTTTTAAAAATTGCTATTTTATTTATTTATTATATAGGCATTCTATATGAGTATGTGTCAAATAGACCTTGTTAGGTCATTTTCAAGTAATTGTTCTGGGAAGAAAATGGCTCAGGAGAGAATTAGACATAATTTCCATTATAGGTGGAACCCTCCCTTTCGTGTGATTTTGTGGTTGCACTAAATTGAGGAAAGTAGAAGTATTTCAATTTATTGTGTATCACTATTTTCTATTTAATGATTTGATGGTCTCGTTTGGTAAATTTGTTTCAAGAAAATAGAAATGGTAATAAATATGTACCACGTGTGATGGTTATTTGCATTGATTTCAAAGGAAAACTTTAAACCCAGGGTAGTTATCAGGCCCAGCTGGCTAACCAGCCGCCTTGAGAAATAATCCCGAGTTCAGAAAAGAGCCCTGAAATAATTAGAGCAAGTTTTAGGATTAAGTCCTACCGAAAGATTCTAGATCGATAAGAAAAATATTAGAGCAAGTTTTAGGATTAAGTCCTACCGAAAGATTCTAGATCGATAAGAAAAATAATAAAGGGTAGAAACAATATATACCAGTTTATGATAAAAATTGATCGTTGAAAGTTGAATTCTATATAATGAACTCTTTAAATAAATGGACCATATAACTCTCGTTAATCCTCTAAATATAAATAAACCCACATGGTGCGTAGGTATTTATTAAATGAAGTACTAAAAAGCCAAAAATAATAAGAAGTAAAGTACATTTTACACGAGTTTGATAACATATAGTACATGGTGGAAATGATTTATTACGGAAGCATATACATAAATCTAAAAAAAAATAAAAAATTACACTACAAAGGAATTGAATAAAACAAAAAGCTTTGTTGTACCTATGTTTATTTCCTCGCTCGGGTAAAGTTAAATGTAAAAACAAAAAAAAATTGTGCAGTGGGTGTAAGTGTATGTTACCAATATGTTGTTCAATCTATTTTTTATAGAGTTTATAGGTTATTGTTTTATTGAATTTTCAGTTTTTGTATTTTGAATTTTATGTAGGATATGTACCAGTTTGGAGCAGAATACAGAATGGTATGGTTGTACATATTGTGATTTTATTATTAAATAGAATTATGGTTTTTTATGAGGAAAAAAACATTAGTCTATAAATATTAAAAGTTTAATAGATAAAAAAAAGTACAATAATCTTATCTTATTTGCTCATTTAAATTTTTTTGTTAGATGAGGTTTTTTTTTAATGGTGTTTAGTTCTTGTTCAACTTTGGTATGGATGTAAATTTTATATTAGATAGTGGTTTATTTGTCAAATATTATTTAAAAAGTTAAAATATTTAGAAAGTAAATGGTTAAATTGATGAAATTTTTTATTTTGGAATTTTTGTTTCTAACATTATGTCTACCCAGCCCAAAAATATAGTTAAAATTTTATTTTAACTATTAATTTTTTCTATTAAAATAATTTTAAAAAACATATAAATGATTAAAAATATCAATATAATATTTTTTTTTTGTTTTTAAATTCTTACTTTCAACATCAAACCTACTGAGTACCAGAAAAATGAATACACTAAAATACAAAAAAAGAGAATTAAAATAAATATAAGACAAGCTCTAATATCTTAAATTAATTTGGACAACAAAGTATAATTACTCTAATGTTAATGACTACTAATAATTAATTAGTAGTTTTTGTATATGAGGTGTAGATAAGTGGGTTTGAGTGTTTCATCCATTAAATGAGCTAACCACAACTTAAACTTTCCCAACAACAACAAAAAACCCTTTATAATAAATAAAATTATTATATTAAAACGTTTTATTTATTCTAGTGAAAATAAAAAAATAAAAAACAAAACCACCTTTATAATAAATGAAATTATTATATTAAAAGTGGATGGGTAAAAAAAATTCGAAAAATCTTGCACTAGTAGTGTTTGAATCATGTTTTTTATGGTAAAAATAGATTTAGCACCATCAAAAACCTTTAAGGCGCTCAAAATCTTGAAATTATAACTTAAATTTACAAAAATCCCTACCAAATTTTATCAAAATCTAACCCAAATTTCCATTATTTTCGAAACAAAAAAAATTAAAATCTTCCCATACTAAAATGTTCACATAATAACCTTAAAAACAAAATTAAATTATGCACATAGAAGCAAAATGGATAAGCAAAAGTATTGTACCGGTCAATGGATAACGTCTGGATGTTCTGTAATCAGGGATGGAATTTGAAAAATTGTCCATTGTGAAGTCATTTAAAGTGTAAAAACATTGTGAAGTCAAATGTAAAAACCTTCGAATTAGCAGCTGTTTCGAAGTTCTAACCCTGTTTTAATGATATAGACATAATAGATATCACGTCAATTGTCAGACTGCTTGTACCGATCCGCTGCTAAATCCCGGAACATGAACCACGTGGACCGAAAGGTATGAAACGAGAAAAATTGTTTAGTCTCAATCAATAATGACCCTGACGCCTAAAATGATTTTGGCACTTAGCTATAGCTATAGCTGTAGTGTAGCTAAACTTTAAAATTTTAGGTATTCTAAATGTTTTTAATGGTGCTGAATCTATTTCCACCATCAAAAACACGATTCAAGCATTGTTCCTATAAGATTTTTTGAATTTTTTTTGGCCGAATTCCAGCGATTCCACGTGGCCGTCCGGGCAATTCTTTAGCTATATAGTGACACCCCTTCCCGGCCTTATTGTGAGTTTTTTTTTTTTTTTTTTCTTTTTAATGAAAGTTGTCCTATTTCAAAATCTTTTTTTTTTTAATGGTATTTAGTTATTGTTCAACTTTGGTATGGATGTAAATTTTATATTAGATAGTGGTTTATTTGTCAAATATTATTTAAAAAGTTAAAATATTTAAAAAGTAAATGGTTAAATTGTCAAAATTGATGAAATTTTTTATTTTGGAATTTTTGTTTCTAACATTATGTCTACCCAGCGCAAAAATATAGTTAAAATTTTATTTTAACTATTAACTTTTTCTATTAAAATAATTTTAAAAAAGATATAAATGTTGAATTGAGACTTTTGTGATCCATAACAGTTATAAGAAGAGCTTCGGCGTAAATCACATATAGAAAGACCTTTGTCGACCCGTTTCGAACCAGCTGCTGGTTCGAAACGCGTCGACAAAGGTCTTTCTATATGTGATTTACGCCAAACCTCTTCTTATAAGATATAAATGATTAAAAATATCAATATAATATATTATTTTTTTGTTTTTAAATTCTTACTTTCAACATCAAACCTACCAAGTACCAGAAAAATGAATACACTAAAATACAAAAAAGGGAACTAAAATAAATATAAGACAAGCCCTAATATCTTAAATTAATTTGAACAACAAAGTATAATTGCCTTAATGTTAATGACTACTAATAATTAATTAATAGTTTTTGTATATGAGGTGTAGATAAGTGGGTTTGAGTGTTTCATCCATTAAACGACCTAACCACAACTTAAACTTATCCAACAACAACAAAAAACCCTTTATAATAAATAAAATTATTATATTAAAACTTTTTATTTATTCCAGTGAAAATAATAAAATAAAAAACAAAACCACCTTTATAATAAATGAAATTATTATATTCAAAGTGGCCAGGTTAAAAAAATTCAAAAAATCTTGCATTAGTAGTGTTTGAATCATGTTTTTTATGGTAAAAATAGATTTAGCACTATCAAAAACCTTTGAGGCACTCAAAATCTTGCAAGAAAGTGCAAGAAGGCATCAACATTAGCAACTACATCAGATTTTCTTGTAGGTACCAAGTTGCATGTATGATTTCTTCACTAGTTTTGGCATGCATGGTATATGCATGTGAATTCTTGGTTGTGATCTGTCACTGGCATGGAGGATTGCCTGGATCAACATTTTATTGCCTAGTCTTATCATTTCATAGATAGCCATGATGATTGTGGGTTTACTTCCATTGTTTTGTTTTGGTTGGTTCTCATGTTTCCTTAGCTTGGGTTGAGTTATTAGTCCTGGAAGCCTTGGTTGAACAAAAACTTTGGAAGCCCTGTAACAGCTTGGGTTGAGTTACTAGTCTTAGAAGCCTTAGTTGGAAAAATGTTATGGAAGCCCTTGGTGGGTTGAGTTACTAGTCCTGGAATCCCTGGTTGGAAAAATGTTGTGGAAGCCCTTGGTGGGTTGAGTTACTATTCCTGGAAGCATTGGTTGGACAAACACTCACGAAGCCCTTTATAAGATGTGGGTTGAGTTACTATTTCTAGAAGTCTTGGTTGGACAAACGCTCTGGAAGCCCTAGAAGACTTGGATGGAGACCAATCTGATGATGATTTTAGTGATGTCCAGCTATGAAGTGGAATCATTGTATAACTCTCGTTAATCCTCTAAATATAAATAAACCCACATGGTGCGTAGATAATTATTAAATGAAGTACTAAAAAGGAAAAATATTAAGAAGAAAAGTACATTTTACACGAGCTTGATAACATATAGTACATAGTGGAAATGATTTATTATGGAAGCATATACATAAATCTAAAAAAAATAAAAAATTACACTACAAAGGAATTGAATAAAACAAAAAGCTTTGTTGTACCTATGTTTATTTCCTCGCTCGGGTAAAGTTAAATGTAAAAACAGAATGGTATGGTTGTACAGAATGTGATTTTATTATTAAATAGAATTATGTTTTTTTCAAAGGAAAAGAACATTACACTACAAGTATTAAAATTTAAATTTTTTTAATGAAAGTTGTCATATTTCAAAATCTTTTTTTTCACTGTGTTTAGTTCTTGTTCAACTTTGGTATGGATATAAATTTTATATTAAATAGTGGTTTATTTGTCAAATATTATTTAAAAAGTAAATGGTTAAATTGTCAAAATTCATGAATTTTTTTATTTTGGAATTTTTGTTTCTAACATTATGTCTATCCAGCCCAAAAATATAGTTAAAATTTTATTTTAACTATTAATTTTTTCTATTAAAATAATTTTAAAAAACATATAAATGATTAAAAATATCAATATAATATATATATATATTTTTTAAATTCTTACTTTCAACATCAAACCTACCAAAGTACCAGAAAAATGAATACACTAAAATACAAAAAAGGGAACTAAAATAAATATAAGACAAGCCCTAATATCTTAAATTAATTTGAACAACAAAGTATAATTACCCTAATGTTAATGAATACTAATAATTAATTAGTAGTTTTGTATATGAGGTGTAGATAAGTGGGTCTGAGTGTTTCATCCATTAAACGAGCTAACCACAACTTAAACTTACCCAACAACAACAAAAAACCCTTTATAATAAATAAAATTATTATATTAAAATGTTTTATTTATTTCAGTGAAAATAAAAAAATAAAAAACAAAACCACCTTTATAATAAATGAAATTATTATATTAAAAGTGGTCGGGTAAAAAAAATTCAAAAAATCTTGCACTAGTAGTGTTTGAATCATGTTTTTGATGGTAAAAATAGATTTAGCACCATCAAAAACCTTTGAGGCACTCAAAATCTTGAAATTGTAATGTAAATTTACAAAACCCCTACCAAATTTTATCAAAGTCTAACCCAAATTTCTATTATTTTCAAAACAAAAAACAATCTGATTAAAAAAAAAAAAATCTTTTAATACTACATGTTCACATAAAAAGCTTAAAAACAAAATTAAATTATGCACATAGAAGCAAAATACATAAGCAAAAGTATTGTACTGGTCAATGGATAACGTCTGGATGTCCTCTAATCAGGGATGGAATTTGGAAAATTGTCCATTGTGAAGTCATTTAAAGTGTAAAAACATTGTGAAGTCAAATGTAAAAGCTTCAAATTAGCAGCTCTGTTTTGAAGTTCTAACCCTGTTTTAATGATATGGACATCATATATATCACGTCAATTGTCAGACAGCTTGTACCGATCCGCTGCTAAATCCCGGAACATGAACCACGTGGACCGAAAGGTAAGAAACGAGAAAAATTGTTTAGTCTCAATCAATAATGACCCTGACGCCTAAAATGATTTCAGTACTTAGCTATAGCCGTGCCCTACTCTAGTCAGCAGGAGGAATTGTCCATAAAGTTATGGAAATTTGAGATATATTTAGAGAAAATCTAGTAATAATTTTTGTAAATTCAAATTAGAGTGGTTAAATTTTAAAAATTTTGGTATTTTAGATGTTTTTGATAGTGCTGAATCTATTTCCACCATAAAAACAGGATTCAAATGTTTTTGATAGTGCTGAATCTATTTCCACCATAAAAACAAGATTCAAGCACTGTCCCTACAAAATTTTTGAAATTTTTTTGACTGAATTCCAGCCATTCCAGCTGACCATCCGGGCAATTCTTTAGCTATATAGTACGCCGCTTCCCCATTCCAGCTGGCCATCCGGGCAATTCTTTAGCTATATAGTGACGCCGCTTCCCCGCCTTATTGTAATACCACACAGCACCTCAAGGCACTCGGTAACTGCAATTTTCTGCTTTTTCAATGGATTTACTGTCGGTGTTTCTTCTTCCAGAAATGCCAATGCTCGCCTATCTTCTGCTGGCAATCGTATCCGTTTGCTTGATCTACTGGCGACTTCGTCCCTCTGCTAAATTGCCGCCCGGTCCCAATGCTTGGCCCATAATCGGAAACCTGAATCTCATGGGAAAACTACCCCACAGGTCGATGGATGGACTCTCCAAAACATACGGCCCCCTCATGTATCTCAGACTCGGATCCATGCCCTCCGTGGTCGCCTCCTCGGCTGATATGGCCCGAGAGTTTCTCACGACACACGACCTCACATTCTCGTCCCGACCCCGGGTCGCAGCCGGGAAATACACGCTCTACAACTCCTGCAACATCACCTGGTCTCCCTACGGAGAGCACTGGCGACTGGCCAGGAAAATCTGCCTCGTGGAGCTCTTCAGTGCCAAGCGCCTCGAATCCTTCGAGCACATCAGAATGGAAGAGGTGGCCCGTATGGTAGATTCAGTGTTCGAAACCTGCCAGCTGGGCCTACCTGTAAAAATCAGGGAAGAGACATATGCTATGAGCAATAATATAATTTCCCGCATGGTGTTGGGAAGAAGGTATCTGGACAAGGAAGTGGGGAACAAGATGAGGTCCAAGGAATTCAAGGAGATGTTGGAAGAGCTGTTTGTGCTGAACGGGGTTTTTAATATCGGAGACTTTATACCGTGGCTCGCCTGGCTGGATCTCCAGGGTTACGTCCGGCGCATGAAGACGCTGAGTAAGCGGTTGGATGCGTTTCTGGAGGAAGTTGTGGAAGAGCACGACAGACGAAGAAAAGGCGTGGAGAATTATGTGGCTAAGGATATGGTGGATGTTCTGCTGCAGCAGGCCGACGACCCCCAAGTCAATCTGAATCGAATCAGAGTCAAAGCATACACTCTGGTATGTACTTTGAAACTTTTCCCCTCTCATTGCCATGGTGTTGCTAATCTTTTTTGAATTGTTTGTGTGCAGGACATGATCGCGGGCGGCACCGAGACCGCTGCGACGGTGGTGGAGTGGGGCCTGTCGGAGCTCCTGAAAAATCCGGAGACTTTGGAAAGAGCCATGGAAGAGCTGGACAGAGTTGTGGGAAGAGAGCGGTGGGTGGAAGAGAAGGACATCAGTGAACTGGATTATCTGCAGTGGATAGTGAAGGAGACGATGAGGCTCCATCCAGTGGTTCCCATGCTTGTCCCCCGTCTCTCCACTCAGCCCTGCAGAATCGCAGGATACGACATTCCTGCGAACACGAGGTTGTTCGTCAACGTGTGGACTATCGGCCGGGACGGCGAGTTATGGGAGAACCCCGACGAGTTCTGGCCAGAGAGATTCAAAGGGAGCACGGTGGACGTGAAGGGCAGAGATTATGAGCTCCTGCCATTTGGATCCGGGAGGAGGATGTGCCCGGGATATAATCTGGCACTTAAAGTTGTTCAAATATCTCTGGCTAATCTCATCCATGGATTCCAGTGGAAGCTGCCTGATGGCCAAAACCCTAAGGACTTGGACATGGGCGAGACATTTGGGCTGACAACTCCTAAAACATACCCTCTTGTTGCAATGGCTCGACCTCGCCTGCTTTCCCATCTCTATAACTTAAATTCCTCCCCGCTTGAAAAGGCCGTGTCTGGCCTCGTCTATGGATAAGTTGATCTGCATCTGATATGTAAGTGAATCTACTAGTAGTTGCTCTTATTACACAGGGCCTCCACCCTCGTCAATGGCCTCGTCTATGGATATATAAGTTGATCTGCATCTGATATGTAAGTGAATCTACTAGTAGTTGCTCTTATTACACAGGGCCTCCACCCTCGTCAATGGCCTCGTCTATGGATATATAAGTTCATCTGCATCTGATATGTAAGTGAATCTACTAGTAGTTGCTCTTATTACACAGGGCCTCCACCCTCGTCAATGGCCTCGTCTATGGATATATAAGTTCATCCGCATCTGATATGTAAGTGAATCTACTACTAGTTGCTCTTATTACACAGGGCCTCCACCTCTACAGTGTGCCATTGTTCCCGAGTGTTGTAATATGTGATTTGCAGTGCTTGTATTAATTATATTACTAATAAAGTCCATGGCCGTCTATTTGCGTTGCAGTCTTTCTGTTTGCCAGGTAAGTTTTAAATAGATTATTAACTTATAATTAGATTTTACATTAACTTATAATTAAATTTTAAATAAAATTTGGAAATTTCCCAAAACTGCCTCGTCTCAGAATTATAGTGAACAAAGCAAGGGAAGTGATCTCTCTTACTGCCAAGCCATGAAATGGACAAGTTGCAGAGAAGTGGGACTCAGTGAGCCGAGCCGACCTGTTCTATCAGCAGAGCTCATGAAAACTGCAGAGTATTACTGAATCCATCCTGGGGAATCAGGAAGACATGGTTTTGAGACACAATTTAGTAGAGTATTGCCGAATCCATTGTGGGGAATCAGGAAAATATGGTTTTGAGGTACAAAGCACTTCTCAATGACGGGATGAAATTAGCTCTTGGGAATGTTCTTGATCCAGAAATGTACGACATGTTTGAATTATTTTTTCTTCTTGATGTTATTAAATATATTCTCATTCATCGGCAGAAACACATCTTTTTACACTAAATCATTCTTGATGCAACGGTTGTTTGCAACCATGGTTAGTTTTCCTCGTGCAAAAGGCCCTCTCCAGTATGATAAAGACATCATAATATAATGTAACTTCACCTAAATATTTTAGTTAAAAATAAAATCAGCATAAATTTATTTTAAACATAGATTTTATATGAGTTTATGTTTACCAATTTTATTTTAGGTGTAAATTTATTTTCTAGTCAAAAATAATAATGTGTAATTTATTGTTTAAATTGTATTTTTGAATGTTATAGAGATTACATAACATGTGTATTGATATTTTCTTTTAACATTTTTTACTGTATATAGATTTATATGAAGTTGATATTACATTTTAAAATATTTTTGAAAAAATCAAGTTTAAACATCTTACTCACATATTTTTTTACTTCTAATTACTTTACATAAAATTATATCAGGCTATATAATTAAATCAAGTTAGATCTATCTTAATTGAAAATCTACTCAGACCTTAAATATCAAATTTGTTAAAATACAATTTTTTTAATATTTCAATAGAGCTTTAGTATGTCTAAATTTAAATAGATTTAAATTAATGTTTACAACAACAAACAACTTAAATAATTTTAGACTTTTATATATTTTTAAATAATTTAAAAAAAAAAATTAACTAAATTAATTTTTAATCCAAAAAAATAGTATCAATACTAATACTAATACTAATATTAATATTAATATTATTAATAATTAACATTAATATTGATATTAATTCTTAAACATTTATTCTAGATTAGTATTAAACTAATTCAAATCATCTATTCTAAAGTAAAAATAATTATAAATTAAATTGAATAATTCTAAATTAAATTAATTATAAATTAAAATCAGTTAAAATAAAAACTTTTAAATTTATTTTAATAATATTCTTAATAAATTCCAAAATTAAAACTAATAAAATCAATTATAATTGAAAATTAAAAATTTAATTAAAACTAATTGAAATTATTTTTATTTTAAACTTAATCTGAAATTAAATTAATTTTAATTGAATATTAAAATTATTAATTGTATTAAATATTAAGCATTATTAATAAATTATAATTAATTATGACAAGGTCTGCTATTATCTTTCCTATTCCATTTATCTCACACTTCTATTTATTCATTCCAATGAGATGGCCATGGTGGATGGCTCCATAATGGATTCAAACAATTATGGATACAATAACTCCAAAAGAAAACTCTACACAAAATACAGAATACAAATCACAGAAACCTAACAACATTATAATATAAATGTAAATAAGTTAAATGAATCTAAATTGATGTTTAAGACAATAAATAACTTAATAATATAAATATAAATAAAAATAACCTTTTACAAATAAAAATTCAAATTATTTTAAAAATTATCTTTTAATAAAATTTAACTCAAAATATATATTAATATATTTTTATTATATTAATCAATATTATTTGTTTATATTTTTAACCTCTGGACAAATCGTATACAAGTATTTAATCTACATAGATGTATCTGTTGGATCTCTATGTGCTTATTGCTAGCTCTTTACAAAATTATTTACTCATGCTCTTAATAGGTAAGATTTGTTTTCCAAACATTCAGATCGCTTTAAAGTGATTCGAACATGGTTTTGAGGGGAACATTGCCTTTTTAATATTAATATATTTAATTTTATATTCACTTTTTAATATTAATATATTAATAATGAGCGGTAGCAGATTTATTTTATAAAATATGTGTTAGTTGAGTTATTAGGATTGATATGATGTTGTATTTAAATATTAATATAGATAATAGGATATTATTTTTTTAATATTAATAATATTATAGTAGTGAAATTTAGTGAAATTTTTATTATTAATAATATTATATGAGTAGATAATAAAATCTAACCAATATGATTAATTACTATACTTACAACCAAGAAGAAAGGGTTGTATCATCATATTTTAATGAGGAAAGGTATATAAATATGAATAAAGAAACATAGACAGTCACATTAAGCAATTGGAAAACAATGGCCAAACTAAGGGTTGAAGCTTGGATACTTATAGAATGCTTGGAGAAATTAAAAAAGAAATTTTCAAATAATCGAGTCCTTTTGCATCAAACACAAGTTGTTTAAAATAAGAATATAATGGTCCCTTCGTCCATACATGGAACTTGTCCACAATTAGGTGTTTCTAGTTAAGATCTTTGAAGGAGATCATGGTGACCAAAGTCATAGTTGGCTGTTCCAAAATAGTAAAGGGTGATGGAACAAAAATATGTATAAACTTAATAATCACAGGGCTATGCATATTTACAAATCTATGAAAGGATCAATAGGAAGTCTTTTTGTGTCCTAGAAAATAATAGTGACAACAATGTTACTATAGCATATCAAAACTCTTCATTGTAGATAAATGTATAATTAAAATAATCCAAGTTCGGAAACCTACATAATTGTAAACCTATACACCAATTTATGGGAAATACTCAAGGTTTTGTTGAGCCTAGGAAAGGAATCACTTTACGTTGTTACACTTGCACCAATATAATTCTAGAAAAGAAAAAACTCTACAATTTCTTTTTTTTTTTTTTAATTTGAAAAAGGTGGTTCCCTACAGATTTCCAAGCCTGTGCATCATCATGAAGCAAGAGTAAGCAAGAATGGAAATACGAGTTAATCTATGATAAGGAAAGATATATATATATATATATATATATATATATGTCAAAATAGACTATGTAGATAATTAATCAGCAAATGATAAGTAATGCTTGGAACAATGCATGCATGCATATATATGTAAATGTCAAAATGGACTATGTAAATAATTAATCAGCAAATGATAAGTAATGCTTGGAACAATGCATGTATGTGGCACTTAAGAGGGTTTATCAAACCGTGAGAAACAATTGAGTATGGATAAAACCATGGACAAACGTTAAGACGAGATTCCATCTATGGTATAAACATCATGGCTTCTATAAAAAGCTCTAAGAAAGGAAACTTGACACAGAAAGGTTGGAGATTGAACTTATCTTATAAAAATTATATATACAATGGTTTCATATTCATGGGTTTAGAATAACCGAAAACTATATTAATGTTAGTTAGGGGAAGAATGAGAGCGCTGAGGTAAACAATGATAAATGTAAATTAAATTATGAATCATAAGAATTCTTGTTGTTTGCTCAGGAGTCCACTGAAAAGTATTGGTGCTTCCTGATGTATAAGAAGGTTTGGAGCCTTCGTCATGAATATTGGTTCAGAAAATGAGTATAGATGTAAACACCTATGAAAAGTAATGAGAAGAGAATGGAAACTGTATACTATGAAGAATGAAGTATGACACAACACAGAAGGTACCTAATGGAAACCTATGTTCCAACTGAACTTGATATATAAAACATCTACAATTTTCTTGTTTCCAAAAGGGATCTTTTGTGGTCTCATTGATTATGGATTATAGTCTAAGGTTCAATTCTGCAATCAAGTAAATTTAAGAATGATGGCACAAACATGACCAAAGAGATTCTCAAGAAAAAGAAGTGTGAAAATTAGGTAATTATGTCTAAGTGAAGAAATTCAAACTTAAAATCCCTATCAAAACACACTTACAAAATCATATGCTTACAGAAAAGTTACGTAGAATCTTGGTAAGCTAAGATAGAATATCATAAAAATTTATAGAAATATAGAAATGAATGAACCTATGCTTACAAAATTAATAGATTAAGATCCCCATGCTAGCATGATGTGTTAGAATCTTGGTAAGCTAAGATAGAATATCATAAAAATTTATAGAAATATAGAAATGAATGAACCTATGCTTACAAAATTAATAGATCAAGATCCCCATGCTAACATGATGTGTCAAGGTAGCTGATAAGCACAGAAGATGCAAAGGGGAAAGGAACCCATAGCTGATTTCCCCCAAATATAAAAGGCTGTATATATAACCTCTAGACACCTTAATCAATAAATTGCAGAGTGAAAGGGATGTAGACCCCAAAGAAAGAGTTGTGAGTAGCTCTGGGTCAGACATGTGGCGGAAGTATGGATGTGAGATTTGGCAGTATAATCTACTTGTTATCTTTTGTGGATTTTAAGTGTGTTTTTACTATTCCAGGTTGTGCCTTGAGTTTTCATAGTGGTTCCATTTAATATCACCTTTTATTTAGCCTTGATGGTCAGGGATTGGAAGAAAAATTAAAAGATAGAGAAGTTGAAATGAGCCTTTCTCGAGACTTTGTATGAATAAATTGAAAGATAATTAATGTGGGCATGACTGGGTCTCCTTCAACAAACGATAAAGATAGAAGCTGCCGTGGAAATGGTAAGTTGAATTAATTGTCCTAAAGCTTAGGTAAATTCTTGTCAACAAACGATAAAGATAGTAGCTGCCGTGGAAATGGTAAGTTGAATTAATTGTCCTAAAGCTTAGGTAAATTCTTGTCGTGACATATATAACATCATGAAATTATGATGGTGCCTAAAGAATAGATCATTGGTTGTCATTGGTTGCAAATCACCATGGAGCAAGGTAAATAAATCTCCCTTAAACTTTAAAATTAAACAATAAAATGATAATTATAAGTATGAGTATTGTATCAATGGTTTCATACGATAATTAGTATTCTCGTGTAGGGATAAAATTGTTTCCTATTAACATCCACAAAACCTTATAAATCAAATGTATTAAAATAATCTAATGTTGGATGAATTGAATATCATGTTGCGATCTAAGGTATAAGGAAATGACAATACTAGAATAAAATAGTAAGTGTGAGACCGTCAATACACATACAAGCACAAAAGGGGAGCAATCTCATGACTATACATAGAGGTATATTGTGTATAACTTAGACCAACAACTTGTATATAGGGGGACAAAATCAAAAAATTGAAGGAATGTTGTAAGTGGACTCTTGGTGGGTGCTAAAATAAAGTAGTATAATAACCCAAGATGGGCATAACTAAAGTTACTTGGGCAATGTAGACAATAATGTAGCCACCTGGGATATGGTAGAAAAAGGAAGATATCCTAAACTTTGCTCATGAGTGGCTAATTCATATGTAATATTTAATGCACTAGTTGTATCTCTACTAAAGGATAAGGACAGTAAATGATTTTTGAAATACTATTATTACTAAGCAAGTAGTGTAGATGGAATTGGTACCTCAGTGGTCTAAAAAGTATAATAAGATTAGGGAGTGGGGTCCTTATTATTTGGCATAGCCATTGGGTACGTAAAAATGATTTTTACTATTGTGATGAAATTACAATGATGTTGCTAACTCTGATTGAGTGTAAGTTGCTAACCCTTGTTGGGTTCTACTATATATTGATAATCATGGTTGAGTACATAAATAAAAACCGATGAAATCTTTAATAATTTTCAAATGTTAGTCATAATAATGGTGAGTGTAGGTCAAACCAGACAAAAAATTCTTTTTTAGAGAAAAAAACCAACATAGATTTATATTAAAGAATTCGTGATCGAACCTGTCCCTTTCTAGATCAGTGGAAGATATGAAGTCGGTTTCCGAATCTTTGAAAGCGAGTCTTCAATTTCCAGTAGGAATATCCTCGCAGGTATCAGTCGAGATCTCAGGAGGACAGCTGGTGAGAAAAATTGTCACAACCCTTTACACATAATTATACACAGTAAAAAAAAAAAATTATGGTCTGAATATTAAAAACTCATACCACACATATGAGCTGATACTCCATATATTACCACCATGTATATTCTCATGCACTCCATCTAATTGTCATTTGGTCAACCCTTATGCTATGCATGGATCACCATAATAAACTGTTATCAACACTCGTTTATTGACAATGGTTTTCTATTTGCGTTATGGTGTTAAGCTATGTCATAACTTTGATGTAATATGTATGTTGACTTCTGAGCCTAACCCCTAAACCCTCCCCCAACATACAGAGTATTTAATAGGCTCGGGGTTTGGAGGTCCGGTTGCAGTTCTGGCAGGCCCAACTCACCTACCGCATCGATTATTTCGGCTCACAGCTGGCCAGGTGGCATGGCCGGTACATACAGCCATGTGACACCTCAGCCTTGGGATCCTCGACCTTCCCGCCTCTTCTTCCCGCTTCATCTGAACGATCAAGATCTATTTTGGCGATCGAAGGGTGGAGATGATCCCAAGGGTTTCAAGTCATTACTTAACCTCCTTGGATCAAAGTCGGGTTCATTTGTTTGCATTGCTCTGTCGGTTCAGTTCTCTGCCGAGACTCTGGTTCGATCTTCCCAGGCTTACGGTTACCACCTGCAACCTCTCCAAAGGCCGTGAAGGGTCCAGCTCCAGATTTTCTCAGGTAGCTTACGCTCTGTGTTTATTGGATAACATTTTTATTATTTCACTGTAAGATTGTGGCTTGATTAATGTGTGCCTTTATGCTGTTGGCAAACACAGGTGGAGCTGTTTAACCCGTTAATGGTGTCGAGGTGATGGTCTCGATAGCCCAGCCTGCTCGGCGGACACAGGTCGGTTCTCAATAATGTTTGCTTGTTTTCCTTTATGAGAGCTCAGAACCTATCATTTCTGAGTTGTGGCTACCATGTTTGTTTTCAGACCGCCGAGGGTTTGCCGGTTCTGTGCTTGGGTTCACTAAGGTATTCTCCAAGAGAACCCTCATGGTTGCCTTATGAATTATTGACTAGTTGTCTCAGAGATTTGACTGAAAGTTACGGTTCCAGGCGGAACCCATGTATCGTTTTTTCTTGTTTCTTCATGAACTAAGATGGTTCCCGGACTTGGGTCTTTTAATCTTTTGTGTAACCTCCAGCATCGGCCTGGCCGTATGCTCACATTGAAGTTGGCGGAACCAGGTTCCTTTGTTTTAATACTGCCTCTATTTTTGCTATATATATATATATATTTGTTTCCTTTTCAGAGGTATACTGCTGTATTGATTTGATTAAAGACATAAGCAGGAACTTATTATACTGTTACAGCCTTCAGACGGCATTATCTTTTCGTTTTGGATTATATCTTTGGCTTCTTAAGGATATTCGTCTAATGCATGTCCGTTTTCTTATTGGAATTGAATATCGTTACCATTATTCTCGCTCTGTATACATATACGCTGTATGTCTCAGCGCTGCTAGAACTCGTGATTTTCAGTTAATATATATATGTTTTGGTTTTCATATAACTGGTTCAGATATATGCATGCGGTTCTAGACCTTTTAGCTTTTGCTATTAATGCTCTCAATATATATGATGATACTTCCGTTCTGTTTTCTTTATGTTATGAATATCGAAATACACAGAAGTATGAGGGTTTATACCGAAGTATGAGGGTTTGATCCGCCTTCATCGTTCCTCATTGAACTAGCTTCGCTGTTATTTGTTGAAATGCTGCGGTTAAAATAGCACTGTTTACATTCAGGGACAGAGTCCCATACGGCTGTAGGATGTTTTCTCTGTTTAACTATGTAGTTATTTCGTATTTCAACTACCCATGTATATATGTCATGGCATACTCTTTTCTGTTCTGTCTCAACAGTTATAGTCCGGCTACAGCCGTGACCTCTTTCCAAGCTCTGGGGTTTCCAGGCTCGTATTTAATAGTACATGATATGTAACGATAATTTATGTTTCAGATGTTTCGGTATATGTTTTCTGATATGGCTTTCCTGAGCTTATAATACCTCTGTTATTTTTGTCTATTTCATGCCATACTCTGCACCCTTAACAGACATTTAATAATTTAACCTAGGCATCTAATAAACTAACTCTGGCATTTCAGAATCTAACTCAGGCGTTCCGTAATCTAACCCTCTGTATTCCTTTTAATAACCGCCAGATAGTTTTTAGACCAGGTCTATCAGCGGATAGCCTATTCCTTTAATTAACACCACACTTATTCGGTTCCAAGTACATTGTAACAGTTCTAAGAAACTATAACATTTCTTGTTTAACTACTGTGGTCATTTATAAGTCTTCCTTTTAAAGAAAAAATGACTCCGAGGTTAGAATCCGTACCTGATTCGCCAGAGTCACAATTAGATACTCAAGCAAGTAACCTGTGCTTCGAGTCTGCTCGTCCACCCAGCCATGAGATCCATCTTCCTGACGGAATTCTCTCCCCCGAGCTATCTTGCAGGCCTCAAGCCCTCAACAAGATCTGAGCACCTAGTGCCTGGTTATCTGGTCCCTACCAGACTTAACCAATTTCCTCAGTATTTTTCTTTCCTTTTCCTTTTCTCTGGAAAAGAATCACTTCTGTCTGTCCCAACAACACAGAACTTCCTCCCTACACCCAGGACTTTTCCTGTTTGGGAGGGCAGTTCCAATCAGTTATTACAACTGATTTCCTTTCTTTGAAATCCACCTCCCAGAGGCTGCCAGCATTTCAAGAAAATATTTGATTTATTCAATAATGTAGTTTATCACAGTTTTGTTTCTTTTAAACATAAACAACAAATACTACTATATTGTCTTTTTACCATAGTAAAATCCACATTTACATTCTACTGGGGCATTACATCTCCCCCTCCTGTGATTGGACATCGTCCCGATGTCCGTTTCCCTTAAACAAATTCGGGTAAGCTTTTTTAAGGAGTTCCTCATCCTCCCAAGTGGCCTCTTCAGGCCCATAATGCTGCCACTGCACCTTAGCTTGGATAATAACCCGTTTCTGCAGCTGCACTTCTCTCCGGTCGAGAATGGTCAGTGGTTCGACCAGAACCTCGCCTTCCGGCTCGACCTGCGAAAGCAACAGATTCAGTTATTCCTTGTTTAAGAATAAAGCTTATTCATAATGACCAAATTTAATTCTTACCCGAACATCCTGCCATTGAATCACATGTTTAGGATCGTAGACGTATTGTTTTAATACGGAAACATGAAAAACATTGTGGATCTTAATATGGCTTGGTAGGGCAAGCTGATAAGCTACTGGCCCCACTCTTGCCAGAATTTGGAAAGGTCCAAAATAGCGTGGTGCCAGCTTGGCACACCCACTCCACTGCAAGGTACTTCTTCTGGTTTGGATTCTTACGAAAACATGGTCTCCGACCTGGAATTCTTTGAACCTTCTCTTTCGGTCGGAAAAACTTTTTTGTCTGTCCTGAGCAGCCTTTAAGTTGTTACGCACCTTCTTCACCATGTCTTCCATTTCTTTGAGCATATCCGGGCCCAATCTTAACCTATCTTCAGGTCGACCCCAGCTTGAGGGTGTGCGACACTTCCGCCCATACAGAACCTCAAAGGGACTCAACTGTGTTGGAGTATGATACCCGTTATTATACGCGAATTCAACCAGGTGGAGGTATTCCTCCCACTGAGTTGGCTGCATCATAACACATGCTCTCAGTATGTCCTCCACCACCTGGTTTACCCGCTCCGTTTGCCCATCGGTCTGGGGATGATAGGCTGTACTAAAGTTCAGTTGTGTCCCCGGTTCCGCAAACAATGTCCTCCAAAAAGCTGATGTGAACTTAACATCACGATCCGAGATTATTACCTTCGGAAGTCCATGCAACTTGAACACATTTTGCATGAAGATATGATCAATTTGCACAGCTTTATACGTGGATTGAACCGGTATGAAGTGTGCTGCCTTACTTAACTTATCCACTACTACCATAATGGAATCATTATTTTTCTTTGTTCGAGGCAACCCGGTTATAAAGTCCATGGAAATGATCTCCCATTTCCATTCCGGAATGGGTAAGGGTTGTAGCAACCCTGCTGGATGCATATGCTCTGCTTTAATCTGTTGGCATTCTAGACACCGCACTAGATATTCAACTACCTCTTTCTTCATTTTTGGCCAATAGTATTCCTTCCTAAGTGCGACAATCATTTTCTGGTACCCTGGATGCCCGGTGTAATGGTTGGTATGGAATTCATCTAGAATCAATTTTCTAAGACTATCTTCATTGGGCACATACAACCTTTTATGGAAATACAGCATTCCGGCATCGTCTAACTCGTATCCTTGTTGTACTTCCTTATCAAAAAGCTGTTGTACTTGCTGTTTAATTCGCTGATATACAGCATCTTGATCAGCTGCTACTTTTATCTTCTCAAGTAAGGTACTCTGCCATTTACTGACCGAAAGTCTGCACACACATTGCACCTTTCGGCTCAATGCATCAGCTACTCGATTCTCCTTTCCCTTCAAATGCTTAATTTCAAAATCAAACCCACTTAAGAAATCTGCCCAACGAGCTTGTCTCGTATTTAAGGTGGGTTGACTGAAATAGTTCGTCAAGCTGTGATGGTCTGTCAACAACAGAAATTTTCTTCCTAACAGGTAATGTCTCCACATTTTCAGCGCATGAATAACAGTTGCCAATTCCAAGTCGTAAGCGGAGTATTTCTGTTCATGTTCCTTCAATTTCCTTGATTCATATGCAATCACTCTTCCTTCTTGCATTAACACTCCCCCCACACCTTCTTTACTTGCATCAGTACAGACCACGTAATCCTTATTAGGATCAGCTATACTCAAGATAGGTGCAGTGGTGAGTAAGTGTTTGAGCTGCTCAAAACTTCGCTGACATTCTGCTGTCCACTTAAATATCTTTCCTTTCTTTTGTAAGGAGGTGATAGGGTATGCTACCCTTGAAAAGCCTTCCACAAACCTTCTATAATAACCTGCTAGCCCCATGAAGGATCTGATATCTGCCACGTCCTTTGGTATAGGCCACTCCATTATAGTTCTGATTTTTTCAGGGTCCACTGCAATTCCTTCCTTTGTGATCACATGGCCTAAGTATTGTATTTCCTCCTTGAAGAAATCACACTTACTAAACTTTGCATATAACTGATGTTCTCGCAAAGTTTGCAACACCATTCTAAGATGTTCTTCATGCTCCTTCCTCGATCGGGAGTAAATCAGAATGTCGTCTATGAAGATTAACACAAACTTATCTAAAAACTTGTGAAACACACTGTTCATCAAACACATGAAGGTAGCAGGTGCATTGGTCAGACCAAAAGGTGGCACCACGAATTCGTAGTGTCCATACCGCGTTCTGAAAGCTGTTTTAGTGATATCCTCCTCCTTAATTCTGATCTGATGATAACCAGATCGCAGATCGATCTTAGAGAATATCGTTGCTCCCTTCACCTGATCAAAAATTTCATCGATCCGAGGTAAGGGATATTTATTTTTGATCGTGAGCTTATTCAGCTGACGATAATCAATACACATCCGGAAAGTTCCATCTTTCTTTTTGACAAATAACACTGGGGCTCCCCAGGGTGATACGCTGGGACGGATGTAATTCTTGTCTAACAGCTCCTGCAGTTGCATTTTTAATTCTGTTAGTTCTGGTACGCTCATTCGGTAAGGCACCCGTGACACGGGTGCTGCTCTCGGAATCAATTCAATGGTGAAGTCCACATCTCTTTTAGGTGGTAGTCCTGGTACTTCTTCAGGAAAAACATCTGCAAACTCTTGTACCACCGGAATGTTGCCCAGCATGGCAGTTTTATCCTTCTGATTTGCGTAACCCACCTGAATAGCATAAATTTGACACTTCTTCTTGATGCATTTAGCTAACTGAGATGTTGTAATGGGTCGAATCTGTACGGGATGTTTGATTCCTTGTAACTCCTGCTGCTCTCCATGGTCATCCTTATAATAGATAGTTTTCGTCTTGCAATTCACTAATGACCAGTGTTTTTCCAGCTAATCCATCCCAATCAGGACGTCATATGAACCCAACGATAGTATGTTTAAATCTGCCACTATTGGCTGCCCTGCTATGGTTAAAGAGCAATTGTTTATTTTGGCCAAGACTCGTCTCTTGGCTCCTGTAGCTAATTGGACCAACCACGGATTTCTGAACTTCTCAGATTGTAACTTACACTGTTCTACTATCTTTGGGCTAACATAACTTAAAGTAGCTCTTGGATCAATAAGAACAGCTAAAGAAAGGTTTGAAATTTTACCTTCAAATTCAACCATAGATGGCTGGTACTCCGCTTGGCGGTCCTCCAAGGCTGCATTAATTCTGGGTACACTACGTGCCACGTCCCCAACGGTCGATGCTTCATGAATTTGGGATATCTGGTCCGTCCCCTTTCGCTGCGGGCAGTTTTTGACATAGTGAGGTCCTCCACAGCCCCAGCATTGAACTGGAGGTCTGGTCATCCCTTCACTTTCTGGCCTAACAGGCTGTTCACTTACTCTAGATTCACTTACTGGCCTAGCTCGGGGCGCACTTCTTGCTACAAATCTACTGTTTAATCCTTTACTAGCTCCCTTAGTTCCATTACTGCGACCTCCCTTGCTGTTTCCAGCCATCCGACTACTCTTTTTCTCATTCCATCTTTTATTTGAAGTATCCCCCTTCTGTTTATTCTGCTGGTAGCAGATCCTTGCTTTACGAATGGCTTCATCCATGGTCCTAGGATTGTCAAACTCAATCCGCTCTCTTATATATGAAGGTAAACTGCTCACAAACCTTTGAACCTTGGCTTTCTCCTCCTTGATATAAGGTACATAACGTAGCAGAGAGGTAAAGCGATTAATGAACTCGTCCATAGTCTGTTGCCCCAGTCTTAAATCATGGAACTCTCTCGCTTTCTCATCATAGAAACGCTCAGTTAGGTACCTTTCTTTGAAGTATTTATGAAATTTCTCCCATGTAATGATTCGTTCGCTGACCCCCTTAACAATCTTGATTTCCTCCCACCACAAGGTTGCCTTACCTTGTAGCTGGAAAATAGCCAGTCTCGCCTTCAAGTTGTGATCATACTCATACAACTGAAAATATTTATTCATATTTATTAAGCATGCTTCTGCTGCCTCTTCCTGTTCGCCATCGAAATGTGGGGGTTTAATCTTCCGAAATTCTCCCTGCAGCTCCATTTTCTGACGTTTTGAGGTTTGCTGTTGTGGTACATTGTCAGAATGATCCTCTTTTCCTTTTGAATTTTCAGGTACATTCTGAAAGTCTTGCTCCTCTGTCACCCTCTGCTGTTCCGCGCTGGGGTTAGATAAAGGTGGATTTTGCCTGTCCGACAAACTCTTCAGAATTCTTTCTTGTTCTACTGTTAAACGTGCGTTGTCTTCTCGCAAACGTGCCATCTCATTTTTCAACTCCTGAACAATTTCTAGTATTGCAAGGTTGGTACTTCGTGTTTCCTCACCCAACTGTACCCACAGTTCTGGATTTTCCCGAGGGTTACTGCCGTCTCCTTGCATTTCGTTACTTTTCCCTTTTTCTTTGGCTTGACTGCTAGCTGTTATAGTTCTGTGTGTCACCCCTTCATAACAGAGCAACAGTTAAGTAATTTTATCAGTTTTTCATATAAATATACATGGTGTATGCTTCTGCACAGTGAAACATGTCATGTTGAGGCCACAGTGTTGTAACTGGGCTCTGATACCAATTTGTCACAACCCTTTACACATAAATATACACAGTAAATTTTTTTTTTTATGGTCTGAATATTAAAAACTCATACCACACATATGAGCTGATACTCCATATATTACCACCATGTATATTCTCATGCACTCCATCTAATTGTCATTTGGTCAACCCTTATGCTATGCATGGATCACCATAATAAACTGTTATCAACACTCGTTTATTGACAATGGTTTTCTATTTGCGTTATGGTGTTAAGCTATGTCATAACTTTGATGTAATATGTATGTTGACTTCTGAGCCTAACCCCTAAACCCTCCCCCAGCATACGGAGTATTTAATAGGCTCGGGGTTTGGAGGTCCGGCTGCAGTTCTGGCAGGCCCAACTCACCTACCGCATCGATTGTTTCGGCTCACAGCTGGCCAGGTGGCATGGCCGGTACATACAGCCATGTGACACCTCGGCCTTGGGATCCTCGGCCTTCCCGCCTCTTCTTCCCGCTTCATCTGAACGGTCAAGATCTCTTTTGGCGATCGAAGGGTGGAGATGATCCCAAGGGTTTCAAGTCATTACTTAACCTCCTTGGATCAAAGTCGGGGTTCATTTGTTTGCATTGCTCTGTCGGTTCAGTTCTCTGCCAAGACTCTGGTTCGATCTTCCCAGGCTTACGGTTACCACCTGCAACCTCTCCAAAGGCCGTGAAGGGTCTAGCTCCGGATTTTCTCAGGTAGCTTACGCTCTGTGTTTATTGGATAACATTTTTATTATTTCACTGTAAGGTTGTGGCTTGATTAATGTGTGCCTTTTTGCTGTTGGCGAACACAGGTGGAGCTGTTTAACCCGTTAATGGTGTCGAGGTGATGGTCTCGACAGCCCAGCCTGCTCGGCGGACACAGGTCGGTTCTCAATAATGTTTGCTTGTTTTCCTTTATGAGAGCTCAGAACCTATCGTTTCTGAGTTGTGGCTACCATGTTTGTTTTCAGACCGCCGAGGGTTTGCCGGTTCTGTGCTTGGGTTCACTGAGGTATTCTCCAAGAGAACCCTCATGGTTGCCTTATGAATTATTGACTAGTTGTCTCAGAGATTTGACTGAAAGTTACGGTTCCAGGCGGAACCCATGTATCGTTTTTTCTTGTTTCTTCATGAACTAAGATGGTTCCCGGACTTGGGTCTTTTAATCTTTTGTGTAACCTCCAGCATCGGCCTGGCCGTATGCTCACATTGAAGTTGGCGGAACCAGGTTCCTTTGTTTTAATACTGCCTCTATTTTTGCTGTATATATATATTTGTTTCCTTTTCAGAGGTATACTGCTGTATTGATTTGATTAAAGACATAAGCAGGAACTTATTATTCTGTTAAAGCCTTCAGACGGCATTAGCTTTTCGTTTTGGATTATATCTTTGGCTTCTTAAGGATATTCGTCTAATGCATGTCCGTTTGCTTATTGGAATTGAATATCGTTACCATTATTCTCGCTCTGTATACATATACGCTGTATGTCTCAGCGCTGCTAGAACTCGTGATTTTCAGTTAATATATATATGTTTTGGTTTTCATATAACTGGTTCAGATATATGCATGCGGTTCTAGACCTTTTAGCTTTTGCTATTAATGCTCTCAATATATATGATGATACTTCCGTTCTGTTTTCTTTATGTTATGAATATCGAAATACACAGAAGTATGAGGGTTTATACCGAAGAATGAGGGTTTGATCCGCCTTCATCGTTCCTCATTTGAACTAGCTTCGCTGTTATTTTTGTTGAAAAGCTGCGGTTAAACTCGCACTGATTACACTCAGGGACAGAGTCCCATATAGCTGTAGGATGTTTCTCTGTGTAACTATGTAGCTGTTTCGTATTTCATCTACCATGTATATATGTCATGGCATACTCTTTTCTGTTCTGTCTCAACAGTTATAGTCCGGCTACAGCCGTGACCTCTTTCCAAGCTCTGGGGTTTCCAGGCTCGTATTTAATAGTACATGATATGTAACGATAATTTATGTTTCAGATGTTTCGGTATATGTTTTCTGATATGGCTTTCCTGAGCATATAATACCTCTGTTATTTCTGTCTATTTCGTGCCATACTCTGCACCCTTAACAGACATTTAATAAACTAACTCTGGCATTTCAGAATCTAACTCAGGCGTTCCGTAATCTAACCCTCTGTATTCTTTTTAATAACCGCCAGATAGTTTTTAGACCAGGTCTATCAGCGGATAGCCTATTCCTTTAATTAACACCACACTTATTCGGTTCCAAGTACATTGTAACAGTTCTAAGAAACTATAACATTTCTTGTTTAACTACTGTGGTCATTTATAAGTCTTCCTTTTAAAGCAAAAAGGACTCCGAGGTTAGAATCCGTACCTGATTCGCCAGAGTCACAATTAGATACTCAAGCAAGTCACCTGTGCTTCGAGTCTGCTCGTCCACCCAGCCATGAGATCCATCTTCCTGACGGAATTCTCTCCCCCGAGCTATCTTGCAGGCCTCAAGCCCTCAACAAGATCTGAGCACCTTGTGCCTGGTTATCTGGTCCCTACCAAACTTAACCAATTTCCTCAGTATTTTCTCCTTTTCCTTTTTCCCTTGGAAAAGATCACTTCTGTCTGTCCCAACAGCACAGAACTTCCTCCCTACACCCAGGACTTTTCCTGTTTTGGGAGGGCAGTTCCAATCAGTTATTACAACTGATTTCCTTTCTTTGAAATCCACCTCCCAGAGGCTGCCAGCATTTCAAGAAAATATTTCATTTATTCAATAATGTAGTTTATCACAGTTTTGTTTCTTTTAAACATAAACAACAACTACTACTATATGGTCTTTTTACCATAGTAAAATCCACATTTACATTCTACTGGGGCATTACAAAAATTGAGATCGAAGAGTGGCTTCTCAAGCGAGAATAGCTGGTGGGAAAATTTGAGATGGACGGGTAGCTTCTCGAGTGCAAACAGCTGGTGAAAACAATTGAGATCGATGGGTGGCTTCACGAGCTTTTAGCATTCCTTTGCACCCAAGAGGTGCAAATGCTAGCTAGTATAATGTAAGAAAGAATCAACTCAATTTGTTTTGATCGTTGAGATGACACGTCTTAAAGGTACCATGGAGAGATCTGGTTGTCGGTGAATGATTTCATTTTCAGATTTTATTTCACGGCGTCACCTTAAGCCAAGTTTTCCTGTGAAAAACACGTGGTCTCCATGATACACTAACTCGTATCAGAGACAAATTACACTATTGAAATAACGAGCTACGCAGGTTAAGCAGTTCAACCACGGAAGGCTACTTGGGAAGATGGGAAAGCATATTCTAGCGTGTTTTTAGGGCTAAGAAACACCGAAGATAGTGTAAACACGCTAAGAAACACCGAGGATAGTGTTTCACTGGAAGGGGCAGAGGTAACACCCCTCGGTTAAAGTTGTAAATATTTTTGTTTTACCCCAAACTAGTTGGTAAAACTGTGGGCCATGTGAAAGGCCTTAGTATGGATAGTTAAAACAAAAATGTTTATTTTTTATTATATATAAATAATATTAATTATGGTCAACTATAAATTTATGGGAAAAAGTGTTGAATGAGATTTTTTACTTACCACACAATTATAATAAGACAATTTTTTCTCTTCATGGAGATAAATAATCTCATTTGGGACAAGGGAGCTAAGATGGTCATAGCTAAGAAAACTTAAGGCAACTTTGGAGACTTTGTACCTAGCTGAGGAGGTCCAAGAGAGGAGTTGAAACTGCAAGCTTTGGAAGCTTAAACATGATGTTGTTGAAGGTACAGCAAGGCTCTGCTACTCAGGGTATTCTTGATTTGGTTGGTGGCCAGTGGAAACCCCTAAATAAACTTGTGAATCTGTGAGTTCTTAAGTAAGTTGGACTTACACATTGTTGATGCTTTTGAATAGACCTTGTTAGGTCATTTTCAATTCACTCTTATGGGAAGAAAAAAGAAGAATTGGACTTAATTTTCATTCTCGATAATTGGGTGAAGCACTCCCTTTCTTATGATTTTGTGGTTAGACTAGATTGAGAAAAATATAAGTATTTCAATTTGTGATGTATTACTATTTTCTATTTAATGATTAGATTATCTCGTTTAATATATTTGTTTCAAGAAAATAGAAATTGTGATAAATATGTACGAGCTATAATAGTTATTTGCATTGACTTCAAATAAAAAACCTTTGAACTCAGGTCAGTTATCAAGCCCAACTGGCTAACAGCGTGGAGAAATAGTCCTCAATTCATATAAGAGCATTGGAATAATTAAAGAGGTCCAGATCAATAAGAAAAAAAAAATAAAGAGCAGAAACAATAGATACCCATTTATGATAATCTCTCGATCAATAAGAAAAATAAAAATAAAGAGTAGAAACAATAGATACCAATTTATGATAAAAATTGATCGTTGAAAGTTGGATTTTATATAATAAATTCTATAAATAATTGGACCATATAACTCTGGTTAATCCTCTCAATATAAATAAACCCACATGGTAAGTACGTATTTATTAAATAAAGTGACTAAAACCGCAAAAATATTAAGAAGAAAAGTACATTTTACATGAATTCGATAACATATAGTACATAGTGGAAATGATTTATTATAAAAGCAAATAAATAAATAAATAAAATTACGCTACAAAGCAATTGAATAAAACAAAAATCTTTGTTGTACCGATGTTTATTTCCTCGCTCGGGTAAAGTTAAACGTAAAAACAAAAAATGTTTGTGTAGTGGGTGTAAGTGTATGTTACAAATATGTTCAAAGTGTTTTTTAGATTATTTATTTTTTATAGAGTTTATATGTTATTGTTTTATTGAATTTTTCAGTGTTTTTTTAGATTATTTATTTTTTATAGAGTTTATATGTTATTGTTTTATTGAATTTTTCAGTTTTTATATTTTGAACTTTATGTTGTATTTTGACTTTTATGTAGGATATGTACGAGTTTGAGCAGAAATACAGACGGATATGGTTGTACATCATGTGATTTTAGTATTAAATAGAATTATATTTTATTATGAGGAAAGAAAAAATTAGATCATAAATATTAAAATTTTAATATATAAGAAAGAAGTATAATAATTTTATTTTATTTGCTTACTTAAAATTTTTGTTGAATGGTTTTTTCGAAAGTTGTCTCACTTCAATTTTTTTTTTTTAATGGTGTTTAGGTCTTGATTCAATTTTGGTATGGATGTAAATTTTATATTAGACAGTGACTTATTTGCTAAATATTATTTAAAAAGTTAAAAATGATTTAAAAAGTAAATGATTAAATTATCAAAATTGATAAAAAAAAATTATTTTCGAATTTTTGTTTCTAACATTATGTCTACCAAACCCAAAAATATAAAAAAATTTATTTTTACTATTAATTTTTTCTATTAAAATAATTTTAAAAACATATAAATGATTAAAAATATCAATATAATATATTATTTTTTTGTTTTTAAATTCCTACTTTCAGCATCAAACCTACCTAAGTACCAAAAAATGAATGCACTAGAATACAAAAAAGGGAATATACTAAAATAAATATAATACAAGTGGTAATATCTTAAATTAATTTGTACAACAAAGTATAATTACCCTAATGTTAATGGATATTAATAATTAATTAGTAATTTTTATATATGAGGTGTAGATAAGTGGGTTTGAGTGTTTTATCCAATAAACGAGCTAACCACAACCTAAACTAACACAACAACAAAAAAAAAACCTTTTATAATAAAATAAAATTATTATATTAAAATATTTTATTTATTCGAGTGAAAATAAAAATATAAAAAACAAAACCACCTTTATAATAAAATGAAATTATTATATTAAAAGTGGCGGCTTTGATTTGCGCGAAAACTAAATGAGGATGAAGGAAACCAAGATCCGAGTGGGAGTGCATTAAAAGAATCCTTACCCTGTGATATGCTGGTATTTCGTTTCTCTACGATATCTCTGTGTCCACCACTGTCATGTCTTACGGATTCTTTTATGCCTACGAGATACGCATGGTTTGTCTGCCTACGTCTTGGTTTGTTGTCTTTATTATGCGTGATGTCCCTGATATAAAATAGTGGATGAAATCAAGAAAGAAAAGGCGATTTGGGGGGCTACCCTCATTCCTTTCTCGGTCTCATTTGTTGGAGGGGGCACTTTAGAACCGCTCGACAACGAGATCGCAGTGGAGTTCTAGTAGTATAATGAGGATTATGCGCACACTCCGCACAAGTCATTACACTTGTTTCTTCATTGCTCACATGCGCGGAGAGAATAAAGGTAATCCAGCTGAGCGTGAGGTTCCAAGGTTACCTCGGATGATTCAGCCGCTCGAGGAGATCCTCCGTCTCGCTCTTGCTTCTTTTCAAGCCTAGGTCTGTTGGTTATCACATGGTCTCGGACCTCATATCGCTAAGTTTCCCATAATGGACAGCACTGGTTTATTTTGGATGGCTTGTGGTGGTACAACTAAAAAAGATAAGTGAATCTCTTGAAATATTCTTTGTTTATTTGCACAAAAAGATATGGTTAATAATGTCCATGTTCTTTAAAGTAAATTCTTTATTTTGATGCACAAAGTATAGTTTGGTTATGATTGTTAGGAATTGCAAGTTTTCATGTATTAAAATATTGCAGGGATATAAGTCCTCTTGGAAATATTTGTTGCTTAGTTTATGCACATAGCACAGTAAAAGCTAAGTAGTTTTGTGATTTCTTAAGAGTGTTAAAGCTAAGTAGCTTCATTATTCTTTGGAATAAATTACACAAGGTTCTTGTTGAGTACCCAAGATATCCTCTTGAGAAGAGATGTATAATGTTGGCATTATGATTCAGGTTTGGCGCTATGGCACAGGTGTTGTACTTGATGGCAACCAACTCAAGTGGCAAAACTCTGTCCAGGCTCTCAAAATGATGGAAAATAAGGGGTTCGCAGGTCCAGCGTTCAAAAGGTGTGGATCCACAGGTACGCCGACCAAGAAGTGCGTACATATCCACAGGTGCTCCGTTCAGAAGGTGCGGACCCCAGTTCACTCACTCCAATGCAGAGAAGCGCGCACACGTGGGGTTTCTTATGTTTGGCCCTTGGTATTTAGCCCGTCGATCATGATCCTATGGTTTTGGTCCGTGATATAGGATCTAAAGTATTGAACCCCGGTTTGGATCCCTTGTATTGGTTTTTGATGGTTTTGTCCCATGGTGTGAATAAGGGCTTGCCTATAAAAAGGAAAGGAGATCACTTGGCTAGTCACTTGTGAAAATTTGAATATCTTAAGATCTGAAATTTTGGGTAATCGATTTTAAAAGCTAGATCTAAATCAAAGTGAAATTTGTAACGTGGAAGGCGGATCTGTTGATAGGGCGTGATCTCTGGGGCGCGTGATCAGATCGGTGGATTTGACAATCTGTGGTACATTGGTGGACTGTTAATTTGGGTCTATTTGGAGGTCCGCACGCGATCCACAGCTCAGGTACGGAGGTATGCAGGACAGACGAAGGCACAGTGTGGAGGTACGCAGTGCATCAGAAGGCACAGTGCGGAGGTACGCAGCGCGGCAGAAGGTTCAGTGTGTGGGTACGCAGAGAAGCAGAAGGATCAGGTGCGGAGGCACGCTGTCGGGCAGACAGTGCAGGTGCGGATCTGAGCAGTGGCACGCAGTTTCGCAGAAGGGCTAAGTGCGGTGGTACGCAGAGCACAAGACGGATCAGGTGCGGATCTACGTAGTCAAGGCACAGAAGAACTGTGGATATCCACAGGCTGCTATTGGTGAAGTTGCGGATCCCTTTTGAAATAATTATTGACTGCCTTTTATCTATTGCTGCAGAGTTCTGGGTTTAGATTTCTGGTATTACTTTTCTGTTTACAACATTCTAAGAAGTTGGGTGATTCATTGGTTGATTGTATAAGGAGATTGGGTGTTTCACATGTACTTGATGATTATTTGATCTTCTTGGATCCAGTCTGAAAATTAATGAAACGTGGTCCTTAAAGAAGTAAAAGAGCTAAGGGGGTTGTAGCTCCCTTCCAGGAGAGACTGGAAAACGAGAGAGGGTTGTAGCTCTCTGCAGGTTGCAGCCTGCGTACTGGTAAAGGACTGCACCAGTACAAAATCATTGTAAAAGAAGTTTCTAATTGAAAGAAGATAGAGACATATTGCAGCAGCCCACATTGGGTTTCCACCTTATATCTGGTGTTCTTTGGTGTGATTATCTATTTTTCTTGTTCTTTCTCATTATTATATGGTACTGACATACAAACTAATGATCAATATCTGAAGAATAAATTAATTGAAAAGAATTTGATAATACTGATTCACCCCCCCTCCCCTCTCAGTATTATTTCCAACAATTGGTATCAGAGCAGGTCCTTCTGAAGAAGCTTGATCGCTTGAAGGAAGTTCTATCATCATGAGCAACTACGAGAGGGAAGCATCAATCAGGCCACCGATTTTTGATGGAACAAACTTCGTATATTGGAAGGTAAGAGTTACTGCCTATCTTCAATCTCTTGGTACAGAAGTCTGGGATATCATAGACACAGGGTATGCTTTTCCATCAGCAACTCCTACAGATCCGGCTGAGAAGAAGAAATATGAAACAAATGCAAAGGCGGTCAATACTCTTCTAGGATGTCTATCTCAATCAGAATTCGTGAAGGTTATGCAGTATAAATCTGCAAAAGAAATATGGGACAAGATTGTTCTGAGCTATGAAGGAGATGATCAGGTAAAACGAGCAAAACTTCAAACCCTCAGAATTCAGTATGAAAATCTCAAAATGTACAATGATGAAAGTGTGGCTAACTATTTTCTTCGTGTAGATGATATTGTTAATTGTATGAAAATTTTTGGTGAAGAAACAAAAGAGGCTTTTGTGGTTGAAAAAGTTCTAAGATTTTTGTCCCCTAGGTTTGAATCTAAAGTTTCTGCAATAGAAGAAAAAGAGAATCTACAAAGCCTTAAAATGTCACAGCTGCACGGAATTCTAACTGCTTATGAAATGAGGAAAGGAGGTCCATCAGACAGGAGAGAAGCTGCCTTCAGGGCTTCAGGCAAAGGAGAGTACTATGATTCAGGACACGTGTCAGAAGAAGAAGAAGAATAAAATTTTGTCAGAAATCTTCAACGGGGTACTGGAAGATTCAGAGGTAAGTTACCTTTCAAATGTTTTGCTTGTGGAAGAGTAGGTCACTATGCTTCCAAATGTCCTCATAAGGATAAGATTGACAAGGGGAAGGAACCTGTTATATGGAACAAGAAACAGAATGCTAATAAGAAAAGCTATTACACTCATGAAGACAGTGATGGATTATCAACTAGCGATGAAGATGAACGAGGTAATAACTATAAACTTTTAATGGCTTTTGAAGATGATGATTACATGGATGCTATAAATGTGGATGGCTTTTATGAAGAAATTTCTAGACTCAATACATGTTTAGAAGAAAAGAATGTGATCATCGATACTCTGCAATTTCAACTTGATGAAAAAGAAAAATTTCTTGAGAAGTTAGAATGTGAGATTGTTGGCCTTAGAAAAGAAATTGAGAAAACAAAGGCTCTTAATCTTAAATTTGTTAAAGGATCTGAAACTTTGGATGAGATTATCAATGTACATCGTTCTCCACTAATCAAGACAGGTCTGGGGTATAATGGAGAAACATCTCAAGCATCCACCTCAAAGAGTTATCTCAATGTAGCAAGAAGGAATGAGAAAAAGCCCAATGGAGATCACCAGGTAAAACAGGGACGAACTACATCAAGAATAAACAAAGACTACCAGGTAAATTAGGGGCAATCCACCTTAAGGATAAACAAAAGCTACAAACAGCCACAGGTAAAATCTTCTCAATTTGCCTCAAGAATGGATGACAATAGAAACTACAATCATTTGGCAGGTAGATTTGATAATCGCAGAAGTTTCTTCAATGGCCAATGTTTCTCTTGCCATAACTTTGGCCACAAAGCAGCTCAATGTGTTGCCTATAAAACAATCATGACTACAGAATCTCAAAAACAAAGAAATATGACTGGGATCACAAAAAGGACTTATAACAACTTTTCGGCCCTTGAAAATGAAATTGAATGTTCTATTTGTAATAAATTTGGTCATGAAGATTCTGAATGCAGGAGCAGGTTTTGGCAGACAAAGGAACAAGCCTCAAGTACCAGAACATGGAGAATAAAGGAACCACAACCAGAAAGATGTGGGATAGCCTTTTATGCAGAAGGACAGGAAAATCAATGGTACATCGACAGCGAATGTTCGAAGCATATGACAGGTGATAAAGAAAAACTTGAATCATATACTGCTTTAGAAAAGGGAAAGAAAGTTTCTTTTGGAAATGATACCCCTGCAGCCATAAAAGGAAAAGGCACTGCTCAGTTGAAAGAAAAGGTCAAAGCTGGAAATGTTTTGTATGTTGATGGCTTGAAGCATAATCTACTGAGTGTCAGTCAGATGTGCAATCAAGGAACCGAGGTAATATTTCGATCAAATGGATGTAGTGTTCGTGATCTTGATACAGGAAAAACAGTGATCAAAGGCAGAAGAACTCCAAATAATCTATACATATTTGAAGAAGGACAACAACAATGCTATTTGAGCAAGGATGATGAACACTGGCTATGGCACCAGAGGTTGGGGCATCTAAGATTTTCACAAATAAGGAAAGCATGCAAATACTAGGCAGTTCGTGGTCTTCCAGATATCAAAATTCCAGACAACACCATATGCAAATCATGTCAGTTTGGTAAGAAAACCAGCACTAACTTCCCTGAAAAGGAAGGATCAGCCAGCAGGCCTCTTGAACTAGTCCATACAGATGTATGTGGTCCATTTAGGACAAGGTCACCTCGAGGAGAAGAATACTTTATATTATTCATTGACGACTTCTCCAGGATGGTTTGGTTGGGACTTATGAAACACAAGGACGAAGCATTTGAAAAATTCAAATCTTTCAAAGCCTTGGCTGAAAACGAATCAGATCACAAAATTAAGTGCCTAAGGTCTGAGAGAGGTGGGGAGTTTACCTCAAATGAATTTTTCGATTTCTGCGAAGAACATGGAATAAGAAGGGAATTCTCTACGGCTAGGACTCCTCAGCAAAATGGAGTGGTGGAAAGGATGAACAGAACAGTTCAACAAATGGCTCGTGCTATGCTTGATGAGTCTGGAACTCTCGCAACCTTCTGGGGTGAAGCTGCATTTGCTGCGGTTGTTATTCTCAACAAAACAAATGTTCGAGTGAACAGCACTCAAACTCCTCATGAGCTCTGGTATGTTGAGACTCCTTCGGTAAAGCATTTCAAAATTTTTGGAAGAAAATGCTATATTAAGAATAATGATGAACAACTTGGCAAACTTGAACCTAGAGCAGATGAAGGCATTCTCCTTGGTTATTCTCCCCACAGCAAAGCATATAAGTGTTACAATAAAAGACTTGGAAGAATTGTTGACAGCATTGATGTGGTGGTTGATGAAAAACGAAATATTCCTAGGCAAGTAAATTATGAAAATATCGAAGAGGATGAAGACTACTGTCCAAATCAGACTGAAGATGAAGAAGAACCTCAAGAGGCACCAGAGGAACAGACAAGGATAGAAGAGAAGACTCCATCCAGGTATTTTCAAAAGAATCATCCAGAATCTCAAATCTTGGGGCAAAATGAGGCAGGCGTACAAACAAGAAGAACAATTGAGAAGCTTCAAGCTATTTGGCATTACTCTCCTCCATTGAACCACAAAATGTAAGAGAGGCATGCAAAGATGAATGCTGGGTCAAGGCAATGGATGAAGAACTTGAGCAGATAAAAAAGAACAACACTTGGGAGTTGGTTCCTAGACCAAAAGATAAGAATGTCATAGGGACAAAATGGATCTTCAAAAATAAGTTGAATGAAAATGGAGAAGTAATTAGAAACAAGGCCAGACTTGTTTGTAAAGGGTATGCTCAACAAGAAGGAATAGAATTTGAAGAAACTTTTGCTCCTGTTGCAAGACTTGAGGCCATCCGAATGTTCCTTGCTCTCTCAAGCTTTCAGAAGTTCAAAGTATTTCAAATGGACGTGAAATCAGCCTTTCTGAATGGAGACTTAGAAGAAGAAGTATACATTGAGCAGCCAGATGGTTTCATTCTTGGGAATGATCCAAATCTTGTATGCAGACTGAAAAAGGCTCTCTATGGTCTTAAACAAGCTCCAAGGGCTTGGTATTACCGTTTGGACAAATACCTTCATCAACAAGGTTTTTCAAAAGGATTAGCAGATAGCAATCTTTATATAAAAATTGAAAATGACAAATTGCTAATACTTGTTGTGTATGTAGATGATATTATCTTTGGCAGCAATGAAGAAGCTATGAGTCAAAGCTTTTCCTTGGTGATGCAGAAAGAATTCGAAATGTCTTTGCTTGGAGAACTGACATACTTTCTTGGTTTGCAAATCCAACAAAATGAAGACGGTATCTTTTTGTCTCAAACCAAGTATGTCAAATAGATCTTGAAGAAATATGGCATGGAAGATGCAAAACCAGTATGTACCCCCATGGTTACAGGATGCAGCCTCAGTGCAAATGATGAGTCAGCAGTAGTGCATCAGCCAACCTATAGATCTATGATTGGAAGTCTACTTTATTTGATAGGTACCCGACCAAACATCATGCATGCAGTGGGAATAGTTGGAAGATTTCAGGAAAATCCAAAGGAAACTCATCTTCAGGCAGTGAAGAGAATTTTCAAGTATCTTCAAGGAACTCAAAACTATGGCTTATGGTATCCTAGAGATACAGATCTCACACTTCATGCTTATACAGATGCAGATTGGGCCGGAAGCGTGGATGACAGGAAGAGCACAAGTGGTGGTGCATTCTTTATGGGTTCTAGATTAGTATCTTGGTTCAGCAAGAAACAGAGTTCAATTGCTTTATCTACAGCTGAAGCAGAATATGTGGCTGCTGCATCTTGCTGTACTCAACTCCTTTGGATGATGCAGACCTTGCAGGATTTTCAAATCACTTGTACACCACCTATCTCCATTCTATGTGATAATACAAGTGCTATCAGCATTTCAAAGAACCCGGTCATGCATTCAAAGACCAAGCATATACCTATCAAATATCATTTTCTTCGGGAACAAGTGCTTGAACAAAAGGTCAAGTTGGAGTATGTTCCTTCTAAGGAACAAGTTGCTGATATACTCACCAAACCATTGCCCAGGGAGACCTTTGAATACCTCAGGCAAAAGCTGGGGGTTGTTGATGCATCATTTTGTTGTTGAATCTCATCTGTTTCAGAGATTGTTGGTTGTACGCAAGTTTCATATGGGGTATACGCGTACATTTGCTGGGTTATGGATTGGTCGAAGATCGAATGGCACAGGTTCAGGGGGAGCATATATTCTTCTAATAATGCATTGTTGGCATTATGGTAGAAGATCTTGGAGGAAGTACAGAAGGAGAACATGGATGCTGATCTGACTATTGCTGCTAATATGTCTCTATCTCTCTTGTCAAGGTCACTTATGGTGTTTGGTGGATTATGGTTCTTCTTGAAGAATTTTTCTTTTGCAGATCTGGTCTATAGTCAGGGGGAGCTCATTCAGAAATTTCAGCAGGCACTCAGGGGGAGTATGGACAGCAAAGGAAGAGAATATCGTGGTCCGCCCTTTGCCCTTGACGTCAAAGGGGGATAATGACTTTGAGGATCTTGGGGTTGCCATCATGTCCAAAGGGGGAGATTGTTGGCATTATGATTCAGGTTTGGCGCTATGGCACAGGTGTTGTACTTGATGGCAACCCACTCAAGTGGAAAAACTCTGTTCAGGCTCTCAAAATGATGGAAAATAAGGGGTTCGCAGGTGCAGCATTCAAAAGGTGCGGACCTGCAGGTACGCCGACCAAGAAGTGCGGACATATCCACAAGTGCTCCGTTCAGAAGGTGCGGACCCCAGTTCACTCACTCCATTGCAGAGAAGCGCGTACACGTGGGGTTTCTTATGTTTGGCCCTTGGTATTTAGCCCGTCGATCATGATCTTATGGTTTTGGTCCGTAATATAGGATCTAAAGTATTGAACCTTGGCTTGGATCCTTTGTATTGGTTTTCGATGGTTTTGTCCCATGGTGTGAATAAGGGCTTGCCTATAAAAAGGAAAGGAGATCACTTGGCTAGTCACTTGTGTGAAAATGTGAATATCTTGAGATCTGAAATTTTTGGTAATCGATTTTAAAAGCTAGATCTAAATCAAAGTGAAATCTGTAACGTGGAAGGCGGATCTGTTGATAGGGCGTGATCTCTTGGGCGCGTGATCAGATCGGTGGATCTGACAATCTGTGGTACATTGGTGGACTGTTAATTTGGGTCTATTTGGAGGTCCGCAGGCGATCCACAGCTCAGGTGCGGAGGTACGCAGGACAGAAGAAGGCACAGTGCGGAGGTACGCAGCGCATCAGAAGGCGCAGTGCGGAGGTACGCAGCGCGACAGAAGGTTCAGTGCGTGGGTACGCAGAGAAGCAGAAGGATCAGGTGCAGAGGCGCGCTGTCGGGCAGACAGTGCAGGTGCAGATCTGAGCAGTGGCACGCAGTTTCGCAAAAGGGCTAAGTGCGGTGGTACGCAGAGCACAAGACGGATCAGGTGCGGATCTGCGAAATCAAGGCACAGAAGAACTGCGGATATCCGCAGGCTGGTATTGGTGAAGTTGCAGATCCATTTTGAAATAATTATTGACTGCCTTTTATCTATTGCTGCAGAGTTCTAGGTTTAGATTTCTGGTATTTCTTTTCTGTTTACAGCATTCTGAGAAGTTGGGTGATTCATTGGTTGATTGTATAAGGAGATTGGGTGTTTCACATGTACTTGATGATTATTTGATCTTCTTGGATCCAGTCTGAAAATTAATGAAACGTGGTCCTTAAAGAAGTAAAAGAGCTAAGGGGGTTGTAGCTCCCTTCCAGGAGAGACTGGAAAACGAGAGAGGGTTGTAGCTCTTTGCAGGTTGCAGCCTGCGTACTGGTAAAGGACTGCACCAGTACAAAATCATTGTAAAAGAAGTTTCTAATTGAAAGAAGATAGAGACATATTGCAGCAGGTGGTTTTCACCCACATTGGGTTTCCACCTTATATCTGGTGTTCTTTGGTGTGATTATCTATTTTTCTTGTTCTTGCTCATTATTATATGGTACTGACATACAAACTAATGATCAATATCTGAAGAATAAATTAATTGAAAAGAATTTGATAATACTGATTCACCCCCCCCTCTCAGTATTATTTCCAACATATAAGACATCTAAAGTTCTTAAGAAGATTGTTGTTTTATATTTTCTTGGCTAAGAAAAATATATTAGTACATGTAGATAAAGATTATATATTCCTCTTGTAAAGAAAATATATTACCGAATGTAGATAAATATTGATTATTATATATATATTTTCTTGGTAGAGAAATTATATTACTACATGTAGTTAAAAGTTGTTATTACTATATATAGGAAAAGATGGTTACTATATATATTTGCAGCATTAAAAGATAAGTAACATTTATTGTCTTTATATAACATGCATATGTGTTTATGTAAGAAAATATATGATGAATTCTGTTTTCTTAAAAAAGGATTTCGTAGTCCTTTTCCTGGAAGTGAATATTGATTAAAGAGGGTAATTTGTGAAATATTCTCATGGGTAGAGAGTTTTCTTGTAAAACAATACTTAGTTATGAGAAAATATAATAAACTATGCATAGACAAAATGCACAGAGATAAATCATAGGAACCTTCTTTGGAAAGAATATATATCTTTATGCATGAAAGATAAGTTAATGGTGTTAATCCCTTTGCAAGAGTTTGAAAAAGTTACATGTTTTGGTGAGTAAAAGGTCAAGGATTTGGTTGTTTCATATTGGGTAGTTTTATTTATTTGCATGGTTTAATGCATAAACGGTTACCGTTATTATTATCTTAGTTCTTATGTGCAAAAGAAAGGTTGATTATGATACTTTGTTGAAACAAATGCATGAGGTCTTTGTTATGATATTTTCATGGAAACAAATGCATAATAGCTTTGTACATAAAAGATAGAGAAACTATGATGGGTTCTTGAAAAATAACTATGTGAAAAGAACCATATGAAAAAGCATAGAAACAATAGTTTATTACATGTATGAAGATATAACTAATGTGTTATATAATGTAAAGAGGAACATGGATCTATAGAACTATTGGGTTAGATATTTTGAAGAGAATTATGCATTAATGTGAATAAGAATTGTGGAAATAAAACAAGTATGTACTTGAATAAATGAACTAGTTATTTATTATGACATGCTTGATAACTGTTTGTGCACAACATTATTAGAAGAAGCATGTTGTGATATATATTTACAACTCATGCACATGAGTAGATGTCAAAAGATCACTTTTAGAGACTGATTATTGATTGATTAATATTGTAACTAATCTTGTTGCCAAAGCTTGTTGACGACAACAATGACAGGAAACGATGGCGGTTTGTGCCAAATAAAAATGATGTAATGGTCCACACTCATGAGTACGAGTTGCGGAATTGTACATGGATAGAATAATCATGCCACAAGGATGTAAAGAGTGGTGATATGTAGGTAAAGGGTTTCATGGAAAATGTAATAGCTTTTTGCTAGTTATGTGACATTTTAATGATATTTTATTGTAATAATTGATAACAATGGATAAGGGATCGAATCCCTTATAAGCCATTGAGTGAGGGGTGAAAACCGGCACAAGTGTTTAATAATAAGATTAAACGTTTGCTGGTTTTCACCCTACGGGGTTTCCAAGGTATATCGGTGTTCAATGATGTGATTGTTTATTGTGCCAGTTTGATGATGTTGAAATCCTTGATGATGTTGATTCCTCATTTGATGTGATAATCATAAAGTCAAGTATGTGAATAATTAATATGGTTAAGAAAATCATGAAATGGATGCAAGGTTCATCAAACAATTTATGTTAATGTAGTACAATAGTGGTTGACAATGGTTATGCAACTTACTGTCCTCTATTGAGATTTACTTTATGTACTAATGAACATTATATCTAATGGTTAATGAGGAATGCAGAGTAGTGATTTTGGATAATTACTTGTGGGTAATTTGTGTAAAAAATTCTAACTCCCTGCTTTTACATGTGAGGTTATCGAGGTATGTTACAAGTGGTATTAGAGCTAAAGGTTGCAGCACTGACACCTTTGGCAATTGGTAAGCAGAAATGAAATTGAGGTATTCCACCAGTGGGCATTAACTCAGGTATGAGTTTAACAATCTACATATTGATTTATGTAGTACACTACTTTTGACATGATATGTGTGATTCATGTTTATAACTGCTTTGAGTAGTAAGTAATAAAGTTTGCTGCATAACTATGTTCATGACATTGGATTCTTGATGAGGATAAAAGACAATAAAACTTTTGTCACACTTAATATTGAACACTCATTACATTTATGAACAATATTGAACACTCATTAAGGAAAGTGACAATCAACTACCAACTTTTGCTTTGCAAATATGGCAATAATAATGATGCATTTAATGAACATGATTGAAGTTACAATGAACTAATTTTAATGAGTCAATGCATGAATGTAAAATACAAGGAATGTCCTTGGATATGACGATATAGTGTTTTAAAAAGACATTTTAAGAACCCCTTTAGACTTGAAAATAAACAATGAGTCGAGTAATGAGACTTGACTATAATAACTAATTTTTGATTAAGTCTTGTCATGGATGCATGAAGATGGTTGTTGGTTGTAATTGGTTAGTGTTATATGACTAACTAATAGAACTTATGTGCATTAATTGAATTGGATTTAAGATTATTACAATTCGTAAACAAGTGATTATGGTAGTTACTTCATGTATTGGTCTGTTGATGACAATACACTATGGGAAATTGGAAATGTTTAGATTGTTAACTCAACTATTATTGACATTTACACATTAATGAATATTTGCATATACTTTTATGCATGACAATATTGTATGCATGAAACTAAAATGATTTGGAAATTGAATACTTGTTAAATGATGCATATTTATAACTAACGTTGTTGATGGGATTAAGTAGTGGTAGCTTAATGGCAACAAGAAAACTCGTCACGTAAATTGTTGCAATGTGAATTGCAATCATAAATGAGAAATTATAATGTTATATGATATGCATGATTGTGTTATTTGGAAAATCAGAATGCATACAACATGTATGTTAGTTATGATTCCTATCAATCTAGATGTTGTGGACCCATGTTGAGGGTTAAGTGTAAATGCATGGTGTACATGCATGTTTATTTTGTTAATGATAATGTTCATATGGTTCATTATGTAAATTACTTTGGGAAAGAGTGATAAAAGAGAAATTTAACATGCCAGACAGTTGCAGATAGTTGTGAAAGGCTATAAGGCCTTGGGTTGATGGTGGTTGCCTGCCCGAAGGGGTTGATGGTACTTTCCTGCCCGGATTTCCTCTCCCTAGAGATCAATTATCTCAATAAGGGAAAAGAGTTTGCCAAGATGGTGAAGAGGGTAAAAATCCTAAGGCAACTTTGTTGATTTGGAGCCTATTGGAGGAGGCCCAAAAATTCCTCATAGACGGGACGCTGTCAGAGGAATAGGCAGGACGCTACCAAGAGGAATCTTATATTGGACCCTATGTGGTCATTGGAATTCTTGAGCTGGTTGGCCAGTGGAATTCCATGTTAGACCTGGTAAGGTCTCTATCAAAGAAACTGTCTGGATGTGAAAATGACTCGATCTAGTTGTGGAAACCAGTTCCCATGGGTTGGGAGGAGAATTATTTAGCCTATTGTGGTTCTCATAGCTAAATAAATTAACTAATCAACTATATGTTATGTTAAAAATGAATTTTATATATAGTTGTGTAAAAAAAAATCATGCACATTTTAACACGAAAGGATTTTAGTGCTCAATAAGGAGTTATTGGAATTTTAGTTCCTTTATTGTATTACCAATCTTGTAAACATCTTAGTAGGGGCTAAGACAATTTTCACTTGATGCAGTGATTGACTGTTTTGATGATTAGAGAGCTAGGTGCTCTTTTGGTACTTTTAGAAGTACTTTGTGGATGTCTTTAGTGAGAATTAATTCAGTGTGCATGTGGAGCAGTGATTTATCATTTTGATGATTAGTGTTAGTGCTCTTTAAGTACTTGTAAAAGTACTTTGATTTAAAAATCATCTAACATTGCACAATTGATTGATAGTTAAAAGTATTTCATTTGACTCAAAATATTGTGACTAATGCGATTGAATTTGTTAGTCATACATTATAGGTTACTTACCATGGAGGGTTGATGGGTTGTTCAATCACTATTAAAATGCTTACGTGAAAGTTCTCATGATTTCCAAGAGTAATTGGTAAGTAATGGTAAGTTGATATAGAGATTTGTCTTTTTATATTATGAATTTGAATAAGGGCCAAGTGATGGAAATTAGAACTTGCATATTTTTGCTGTTATAAATGCTTATGACTATTGATTTTTCGTATGTTATAACATTACTATTTTATTTATTGTCATTTCTTGGAATGAAATATTGATTTTAAAGAGGAAGGATCACTTTTTGTGCAGTTTAGATGGTTATATCATGAGTAAAATATAAGGTTCTAGCGAGAGATGAACACTAAGGATGGTGTTCTTGTTAAGGGGGGGAGTATGTAACATCCCTAAAATAACTCTGCGTAAAATCAAACAGTTATGAATAGTAATTTTAAAGTTACACATCAGTTACAAAATTGATTCTTGATTTCCGTGAAAACTAAATAAGGATGAAGGAAACCCAGATCCGAGTAGGAGTTCATTAAAAGAATCCTTAATGTGTGATACACTGGTATTTCATTGCTCTCCGATTTCTCTGTGTCCACCACTATCATTTCTTGTGGATTCTTTTATGCCTGCGAGATACACATGGTTTGTCTGCCTACGTGTTGGTTTGTTGTCTTTCTTATGCGCGATGACTCTAATATAAAATAGTGGATGAAATCAAGAAAGAAAAGGCGATCTGGGGGGCGATCCTCATTCCTTCCTCGGTCTCATTTGTTGGAGGGGGCGTTTTAGAACCGCTCGACAACGAGATCGCAGTGGAGTTCCAGTAGTATAATGAGGATTATGCGCACACACTGCACAGGTCATTACACTTGTTTCTTCTTTGCTCACCTGCGCGGAGAGAATAAAGGTAGTCCAGGTGAGCATGAGGTTCCAAGGTTGCCTCTGATGATTCAGCCACTCGAGGAGATCCTTGGTATTTCTCTTGCTTCTTTTCCAGCCTAGGTCTGTTGATTATCACATGGTCTAGGACCTCGGATCGCTAAGTTTTCCATATTGGATAGCACTATTTTATTTTGGAAGGCTTGTGGTGGTACAATTGAAAAAGATAAGTTAATCTCTTGAAATGTTCTTTGTTTATGTGCACAGAAAGATATGGTTAATAATGTCCATGTTCTTTAAAGTAAATTCTCTATTTTGATGCACAAATTATAGTTTGGTTATGATTGCCAGGAATTGCAAGTTTCCATGTATTAAAATATTGCAGGGATATAAGTCCTCTTGGAAATATTTGTTGCTTAGTTTATGCACATAGCACAGTAAAAGCTAAGTAGTTTTGTGATTTCTTGAGAGTGTTAAAAGCTAAGTAGCTTCATTATTCTTCGGAATAAATTACACAAGGTTCTTGCTAAGTACCAAAGATATCCTCTTGAGAAGAGATGTATGAGACATCTAAAGTTCTTGAGAAGATTGTTGTTTTATTTTCTTGGCAAAGAAAAATATATTAGTACATGTAGATAAAGATTATATATTCATCTTGTAAAGAAAATATATTACCGCATGTAGATAAATATTGATTGTTATATATATATTTTCTTAGTAGAGAAATTATATTACTACATGTAGTTAAAGGTTGTTATTACTATATATAGGAAAAGATGGTTACTATATATATTTGCAACATTAAAGGATAAGTAACATTTATTGTCTTTATATAACATGCATATGTGTTTATGTAAGAAAATATATGATGAATTCTCTTTTTTTTTTTAAAAGGATTTTGTAGTCCTTTTCCTGGAAATGAATATTGATTAAAGAGGGTAATTTGTGAAATATTCTCATGGGTAGAGAGTTTTCTTGTAAAGCAATACTTAGTAATGAGAAAATATAATAACCTATTCATAGACAAAATGCACAGAGATAAGTCATAGGAGCCTTCTTTGGAAAGAATATATATCTTTATGCATGAAAGATAAGTTAATGGTGTTAATCCCTTTGCAAGAGTTTGCAAAAGTTACATGTTTTGGTGAGTAAAAGGTAAAGGATTTGGTTGTTGCATATTGGGTAGTTTGATTTATTTGCATGGTTTAATGCATAAATGGTTACCATTATTATTATCTTAGTTCTTATGCGCAAAAGAAAGGTTGATTATGATACTTTGTTGAAACAAATGCATGAGGACTTTGTTATGATATTTTCATGGAAACAAATGCATAATAGCTTTGTACATAAAAGATAGAGAAACTATGATGGGTTCTTGAAAAATAACTATGTGAAAATAACCATATGCAAAAGCATGGAAACAATAGTTTATTACATGTATGAAGATATAACTAATGTGTTATATAATGTAAAGAGGAACATGGATCTATAGAACTATTGGGTAAGATCCTTTGAAGAGAATTATGCATTAATGTGAATAAGAATTGTGGAAATAAAACAAGTATGTACTTGAATAAATGAACTAGTTATTTATTATGACATGCTTGATAACTGTTTGTGCACAACGTTATTAGAAGAAGCATGTTGTGATATATATTTACAACTCATGCACATGAGTAGATGTCAAAATATCACTTTTAGAGACTGATTATTGATTGATTAATATTGTAACTAATCTTGTTGCCAAAGCTTGTTGATGACAACAATGACAGGAAATGATGGCAGTTTGTGCCAAAGAAAAATGATGTTTAACATTGTGGTAGGTGAAGAACTAACGGTCCACGCTCATGGGTACGAGTTGCGGAATCGTACATGGATAGAATAATCATGCCACAAGGATGTAGAGAGTGGTGATATGTAGGTAAAGGGTTTCATGGAAAATGTAATAGCTTTTAACTAGTTATGTGACATATTCCATTGTAATAATTGATAACCATGGATAAGGGATGGAATCCCTTATAAGCCATTGAGTGAGGGGTGAAAACCCTCACGAGCGTTTAATAATAAGATTAAACGTTTGTTGGTTTTCACCCTACGGGGTTTCCAGGGTATATCGGTGTTCAATGATGTGATTGCTTATTGTGCCAGTTTGATGATGTTGAAATCCTTGATGATGTTGATTCCTTATTTGATGTGATAAGCATAAAGTCAAGTATGTGAATAATTAATATGGTTAAGGAAATCATGAAATGGATGCAAGGTTCAGTAGACAATTTATGTTAATGTACTACAACAGTGGTTGACAATGGTTATGCAACTTACTGTCCTCTATTGAGATTTACTTTATGTACTAATGAACATTATATCTAATGGTTAATGAGGAATGTGGAGTAGTGATTTTGGACAATTACTTGTGGGTAATTTGTGTAAAAAATTCTAACTCCTTGCTTTTGCATGTGAGGTTATCAGGGTATGTTACACAGCTGGAATCCGTACAACAAAATTTAAAAAATCCTTGCACTAGTAGTGTTTGAATCATGTTTTTGATGGTAGAAATAGATTTAGCACCATCAAAAACCTTTGAGGCACTCAAAATCTCGAAATTGTAACTTAAATTTACACAAACCCCTACCAAATTTTATCAAAATCTAGCTGAATTTCCATGATTTTAAAGAAAAAACTTAAAATATAAAGAGATTTTAAAATCTTTTAATGCTAAAATGTTCACATAATAACCTTAAAAACAAAATTAAATTATGCACATAGAAGCAAAATCAATAAGCAAAAGTATTGTAGGCGTCAATGAATAACGTCTAGATGTTCTCTAATCAAAGATGGAATTTGAATAATTGTCTATTGTGAAGTCATTTAAAGTGTGAAAACCGCCAAATTACTAGGTCTGTTTTGAAATTCTAACCCTGTTTTAATGATATGGATATCATATATATCACGTCAATTGTCAGACAACTTGTACCAGGGATTAAATTTGACAGGTCCTCTTACCCATCAACAATTTTTTCTCTGATGGTTTTATATTTGAAGTGCCCTTCACATGACTTTTAACATTTATCTTTACCAGTTTTATCTAACTTCTGCAAATTATATTCATATTTGCTCTCACATCAAAATAGAGTGAATGTAAATATTGTTACATGAGCTCCAATTTTCTCACACTGCATGTGGTGAGCATTAATACCTTCACTAAGCTATAAATGTCTTTTATGGAAAAAAAAATCTCTAACCGAAAAGCATATATAAACACATACTTGGAAAAATCAAGTACGCTATTTTAATATGTAAAAGCAAAACATGTTCTAAATTATAGCTTTTAAAATAAAGAAATCATAAGATTATGATTAGTTTTGTATGGAATTTTAATTGATAAAGGTTGTGGCATGAAATATGAAGTATTTTACAAACTAATAAATTCAAAATTTTACAAATTATAAAATTCAAAATGTGAATCTCTTTGATTAAATAAAAAGAACTAAAAATTAAACTCCATAATGATAAACTAATTTTAAAAATCAAATTTTATTTTATTTAACAAATATATATGCACAATAAATTTGTCAAATTTTTTCTCTTTCAACTATTAAAATAATACTAAAAATCACGCGAGTGGAAGGAACTAGGGTTTGAAGATCACGACTATGACTGCAACCTCAGTACTTACTCTGGAGGAGAACAGGGCCAGAGCGGTAGGGCTTTGCAGAAGGGGGCAAACTCTGACCCGACTTATGGAAAACATGGGGTCCATTGGGACCCCATCATACAAACAAATAATGATGAACAAGAAGACATCATAGGACGGGGTGCAGATATCAGGGTATGAGAAGTCAGGTCAGGAGAATCCAACCAGTAAGGGGAAGAGGAATAATGAAGGTACAAATACCAAGAAACTGAAAGAAAACTTGAAAGCAAAAGCACAACGTACAAAAATAGCACGAATCCTTCCCAAGCATAGTTTTCTCAAGGAAACAAGCCGGAAAGGGAACAAGTAGCGGCATAGGAAGAGGTTCTAAATCAAGACAAGAAGGAATAGGAAGGAACAACGTTAGCGACCATTGGGAAAAAAAACCCAGGGTCCGTGCAAACCCAAAGCCACAGAAACCCTAAGGGTAGTGATTTCTGATCCGAAATTTCAAGCGTACCATGACCACATGGTTGAACATGCAGTGATTTGCAGGTTCATGGGGTTTTGGCCAATAAAGCGAGCATATGCATATGGATAAAGCAACAATGGAAACCCAGAGGAGATGTAAGGCTACACCTAGGAGCCAAGGGTTTCTTTATAGTAGTTTTCTCCAATCTGGAAGACAAGGATCGAATATTTGATGGAGGGCCGTATTTCTTTGCCTCAACAGGTCTTTACATGAGACCATGGAAACCCAACTTCGCACCGGAAAAGGAAACTTTCAAGCAGGTACCAGTATGGATACGCCTTTTCTCTCTTCCAATTGACTATTGGGGACATGCAACACTGGAACAAATAGGCAACGAGCTAGGGACCTTCATCAAAGCCTCAAAAGCGACATTACAAAAAAGGTATACCTCTTGTGCTAGAATCTGTGTAGAGATGGATGTTTCAGGAGCATTACATGAAAGCCTATAGCTGGAATACAGAGACGAAGATTATTTCCAAGCCATAGACTATGAGCAAATCCTGTTCCGATGCAGAAAATGTCATGAGCATGGTCATTTAATCAGAGAATGCCCAATGAACAAAATGGAAAAGGAAAACAAGGAAAACAAAGGAGACAAGAACAAAGAAGTCTTTACAAGACCGAAGGCCAAACAGAGAGCAAATAAAAAACACCAGACTAAAGCAAGCACTTCACATGGAAATACAAGAAATGCATTTGAAGTGCTAGAAACAGAAACAGAGTCAGAGGACAACAATAAAGAACAAGAAGCAACAAAAATAAGCAGACCTACAACAACACCAGAAATGAACGAACCGGTGGCGAAACCTTCAAATATCACCCATCAGGTTCAAGAAACAACGGAGGGGGTAGAAGAAGATTCGGAGATGTTAACCAACGAAATCGGGCTCGAAGATATGGAATTAAGCGACATGCTAGAGCAAGAAGGGATGGATCTACCAAATATGGTTGAAAACTGGAAAAAGAAGGGAATGGAACACATATCGGAAGAGGAGGTAAATAGAATCAATGACATATTCATAGCACGGCAACAGGCAGAGATGGAGTTGCAGAGTAAGTGCTTGGGAACAACAAAAGGGCTAGGGGTACGCATGCAGGGACTACATCAAACCTCCAACAACTCCAAGCACCGGAAAAAAAGAGGAAGAAGGACTAACAATGAGGCATTACAAGAACTGGGATAAATGCTCTTAAATTCAGGTAAGATGAAAGCCCTTGAGGCATTCTCACTAACCTCCTAAACTTTGTTTAAAATGAAAGTTCTTTCTTGGAATTCTAGTGGGCTAAATAGCCAAAAAAAACAGCGTTTGTTAAAGAAGAAGGTCCAAAAGGAACAACTAGACATATTGTTTGTGCAAGAAACTAATTGTTCAAGCAACATGATAGTCAATATCGGCAAAAAACTAGGTAAACGTATGGAATACTTGGAAACAACAAGCAATGGATGGGAGGGAGGCATGGTCATTATGTGGAATCCACAGGTAATCCAACTCATTTCCTCTGAAGCTGCCAAATCTTACATATCTATAGAAGTTCAAATAGTAGGAAATTTATAAGCATATCTATGCACCAATGTCTATCGCCCTCAGAAACTAGAGGCCAAACTACTATTACTAAGAACACTATCCAACTTAAAGCTTAGATATCCTCAAGCTAATGTGATCTTTGGAGGTGATTTCACTATGATCACTTCGCTCACGGAGAAGAGAGGAGGTATCAGAAAGCTCAACAGGGACTCTGAAGCTTTCCTAAACTTCATCAGATCGGAAAATCTGGTAGACGTCTTCCCCAAGAGCGGAGATTTCACGTGGAACAACAAAAGGGGAGGTGAAAGGCAAATAGCCTCTCATCTAGACAGATTTTTAGTAACAGAAACTATTCTCCTGGAAGGGATCACTGTTGAATCAGACATTCTTCCCACTGGAGGGTCGGACCATTGGCCCATTTCAATGACTGCAACAATCCAAGGTACCCCCAGAAATAAACCTTTCAAATTTGAAAAGTTCTGGCTCACTCATCCCGAGTTCATTCAAACAATTGAGCAATGGTGGAAAGAACCATTAGGCATAAGGGGAACCAAAATGTATCTTCTACAGGCTAAGCTGAAACACATCAAAGCTAGAATCAAAGTCTGGAATCATGAAGTCTTTGGGAATATATTTAAAGAAAAAAAGAAACTGGAGGAGCAAATGGAACAAATTCATGAAGGATGGATTCAAGGGAACATAGACCAAGAAACTTTGAACAGAGAATAGAAGTTAATGCAGGACTAACAGCTACGATGCCAACAGGAGGAAACACTTTGGAAGCAAAAGTCCTGAATTCAATGGCTTAAGGAAGGCGAACAGAACACTAAGTTATTTCATAGAACTTCCATTGATCACAGAGGGGCTAACAAAATTCTAAGCCTTAAATATGATCAGGGAACCTCTGTTCAGACTCATCAAGAAATCTCAAGCCTTCTTACAACCCATTTCAGCAGCATTGCTCAGGAACTAGAGATCGACAGAGAGGAGGCCATTGAGGAACTTATAACTTCCATCCCCAAGCTAATCATGAAGGAGCAAAACATAGCTTTAAATCAAGAAATATCCTTGGAAGAGTTGGAAGAGGCCGTAAAAGATATTCCAAATGGTAAATCACCTAGACCTAATGGATTTACCATAGACTTTTACAAAGCCTGTTGGGAAATAGTCAAGATAGAGGTATGGGAAGCAGTGGAGGATTCATGACGCTCATCTTCAATCCTCAAGTCCCTCAACTCTACTTTCCCTGCCTTTATTCCTAAGGAGGAGCAAGCTAACACGCAGTCAAAGTTTTGTCCAATTGCGTTATGCAATGTCCTGTAAAAGATTATTTCTAAAGTCATAGCCAATCGAATGAAACCCATTCTTCCAGGTATTATTTCAAAAGAGCAATCTGGCTATGTAGAGGGGAGACAGATTTTGGACAATATCATACTAGCACAACAGATGATTCATACTCTTCAAACACAGAAGAAAGCAGGCATGATGATGCAGTTAGACCTTTCAAAGGCTTATGATAAGGTAAATTGGCACTATCTGAAAACTATCTTAGAAGCCTTCGGTTTTGTTAAACAATGGATATTCTGGATCCTATCTTTGGTCAAATCCACTAGATTTTCAATACGGGTGAATGGAGCACCATCAACCCAGTTCTCTCCTTCGCGTGGTTTAAGGCATGGTGATCCCTTATCCCCCTTCCTTTTCGTGATTTTAATGGAAGGTTTAAGCAGACTAATCAGAAAAGCTAAAGAGGAGGGTATCATTGAAGGACTCCAACCCTTGCCCACAAGCCCGACAACAACACATCAATATTTTGTAGATGACACAATGCTGCATGGTACACCCTCGGTCAAAGAAGCTATGGGATATAGGAGTATTCTCAATCTCTTCAGCAAAGTCTCAAGTATGGAGATTAATCTATCAAAATCCTCTATTTTCTTTTTTCATACGCTCCTAGCAGTTCAGAAGAATCTCTCATCCATCTTAGGCTTCAAAAGATGCAACCTCCCCTTGAGATACCTTGGCGTTCCACTGACTGACAAGCCCTGGCAGAAATTGCACTGGGAAAAACTTTTAACTGGCTTGGAAAAAAGATGTCATCATTGGACACACAAAACCCTTAACTTCGCAGGTTGCCTTATCCTCACCAAAGCTGTCCTTTAGGCCATTCCGCATTACATGTTGTCCATTCTCCCAGCTCCCAAAGGGATTCTTCAGAAGATAAGGGTCATCCAAAGGGCTTTTATCTGGTCGGGTAATTCAGGGAAGAAGAAATGGTCTCTAATGGCATGGGATAAGCTTTGCAAACACAAGCATTTGGGAGGGTTGAATCTGCAAGACCCTTTCACTATTAACTAGTGCCTGTGGAGCAAAATTATGGTGGAGGTGGCTGAAAGAACACAACTTACCATGGGACAAACATTGGAAAGAGAAGTATGCCCACAATTACAGACTGCAAAACTTAATCTGAATGTAAGAAACTACAGAAGGCTCTCCAATTTGGAACATGGTGAGAACTAACCAGCATATAATTCAAGAGCAAAGTTTTTGGGAAATTTGAAATGGAAAGACTGCCCTTTTCTAGGAAGATGCATGGCAACAACTTCCTAAGCTGGAAAGCCCTGAATTCTTAGATATATAAAGAAGAAACCAAGAGCTAGGAAGAACTACAGTGAACCAATTCTGGAAACCAAATGAAAATTACCAAGCATGGAGAAGATGGATATTCGGTGAGATAGAACCTTTGATAGAAGAAAACAATAGTTTAAGGGAACTGAAAACAGAGCTGGCCAAAAGAAGGATAAGGACAGCAGGGGATAATGACCAATTACGCTGGGGCAAGCTTGAAGGGGGCAACTTCACACTCAAAGAAGCAAGAATCTATATAGAAGATACTGAGCAGGAAGAAAAGGTCAATTGGCACCACAAAGTATGGGATGCTCAACTATGGCCAAAGATTAAAACGTTCCTCTGGATTTTGATGCACCGAAGAACGCTTACTTGGGAGAACCTCAGGAAAAAAGGGTTCATAGGCCCATCTCGTTGCCCCATGTGTGGAATTGAGGAGGAAACCATGAATCACCTCGTCAATACTTGTGAATGGGAAGACAATCTATGGAATTGGATGGAAACCATTCTTAAGAAGACAGATAGGGTAAGGAACTCAATTCAGGAAACCATAGAGAATTGGAGAGGTAATTTCTCCAATACCCAATTGGTAAATACAATCTGGAAACTCATCCCAGGGTTTATAGCTTGGATGATTTGGAAAGAAAGAAACAGGCGAGTATTCCTAAATGAAACAAGAGGCATAAACTTTACAAAATATACAATTCTGCAAAACATCAAACAAACAGCTCTCGCCAAAGGGAAAGCAGAACAGGACAAGAAAATCTCAATCTCGGACTCATAGATTCTAAAAGCTTTTGATATTAACATGGAAGCCATCAAGTTTTCATCAAATTATCGACAGTAGCAAAGTACAAATGAGAATACCTGGACTCCTCCACCGACAAGCTTCCTCAAACTCAACTTTGACGGGGCCTCCAGGGGAAATCCAGGACCTGCAAGCATTGGCGGTGTTCTCAGAGACAACAAAGGTGAAATTCAACATATTTTTAGTCAATCACTGGGTGAAGGGACTAATAACGAAATGGAATTTGCAGCGCTTGAGCAAGGATTGAGAATTCTTAGACGACTGAAAGCTGGAGCCACCGTGGTGGAAGGGGATTCTCAACTGGTGATCACGGCAGCAAGAAGAATGTACATAGGAGCTAAGCCAAGTAAGGTCACGAAGCATTGGAGGCTTGCTAAGGTTACAGAACTCATCGCGGATCACCTAGCATGCCTGGATGGGTTAATCCTTCATGCAGTGAGAAGAAAGGTGAATGTAGTGGCAGATCATTTGGAAAATTACGGAATTGATAATCCCTCAGCCTACCTGGACACCTGTTGGCTTGAGGTCACATGCACCGAACTTCGGAATAGGTGCACTCTTCTTTCGAGGCAAGACATAATTTAAGGGAAGAAGTGGGAAGGGGTATGAAGGATCTCCCCTTAATCAGTGAATGAAAACAACCAATCGAAGGGACAATAGGAGAAGTGGGTGGCAGACCCAGGAAGTACAAGAGAAGAAATGAGAATTAATTTAGACGGACATAGTACTAGTTCCAAGGCGTACTTCGAACAAAAAATATGGGCAGCACCAGAATCAAATCACAAAGGGAGACACTTGGCAAACCAAAAATTGGCTCAGGTGGGGCAGAGTTAATAGTCAGGATTCGTATCATGAACAGAAATGTGGGAATTGGAGCAGCAGTTATTATGGCTGGACATGCGCTCATCTGATGACGAAGTGGGAAGCCTTAGGCTGATCAAGGTTACCATCTACAATAACTAAGGCCTCCCACCAGAAGTGTGCCACTCTTCTTTCCCACGGCAAGCTTCATAGCTTCAATTGTGATTTTAGAAGTCTCAAAGTTTCTGCATTCCGACATAGCAGTATGGCTCATGAGGGTAGCCGAAATGCTTCAACTAACAAAGATCTTCAGAATGCTCAGGACTCTTATAAAACACGGACCTCCCTAAAAGAAAAGCGTAAGATTGAGGAGCTTGAAGCCATTGTCGCTGAGGAGGAAGAGCATCTGGAGGAGCAGGATCTGGAGAAGGAGGTGGAGTGGATTCAAGATCCGGGAACAACAACCACTCGGGCCACTCAATTTGTGTGCACTCAGGCTGAGATGTGGAGGATGAAGACTATGCTAGCCAAGGCAATTAGCATGCAAGGAGAATACATCAATCAGACTCATCAAGCTATCTCCCTTATCTCTACAAAACACACGGCGAAACTGGACGCCTTAAATTTCAAGCTCAGTGCCCTGGTTCAACAAGTAGACACTCTCTCACAAAAAATGAGTGTTTTAATCAGTCTACTTAGGCACACCATCTATCAGGATCCCTCAGGTGCGGGGGAGGTTGCGGAGGAAGCTACAAGAACCAGTAAGGGGAAGCTTACCAGTCAGCGCACTACTCAACCTGGGATTTCGACTGCTCTAGCCAACCCGGAAGCTCCTACCAAATATTATGTCATCCTTAAGCTGTAATGGCTTGTCAGCTTCAGTTTGTTATTTCTGTTATGACTTGTTTTGTCTCTGTTCTCAAGGTTACTGGTCGTTTTTCCTGTTTTGACTTGTTTTTTGTCTCTGAAGTCCCTCTGGCTTTATTTTTGTCTTTCTACCCAGTCACCGGAAAGGGCACTCTGTTTTGCAGTCTCCAGCCCTTCTAAGTGCTACCCTGCGTGGTATGCCTGGGGGTCGATAGCCAGAGTTTTAGTGGCTCATAAGCATTGTAAACGGGCAAGGAAGCTTCTCATTAGTCTGTGCGAGCAGACCTTTTTGTACCTTATGTATTCTATGAATTAATACCAACACGCTGATTTACAAAAAAAAAATCACGCATAATTATTTCCAAATAATAATCAAACAAATAATCAATCATTATAACAAAAATGGAAAAGATGAACAAAAAAATATAAAGTAAATTAATTCAAGTAATTAAATGTTGTGGTCCAATAAATTGATTCAAGTATTTTATGAGAGATTTTTCGGCGTAAATCACATGAAATTTCATTTGTCGACGCGTTTTGAACCCACTAGTGTGGTTCATTGTCAGGACAAGTTGAAGAATCAGATCCAGCATGCATGTTAAATACTCAGAGCAAAACATCCAACAGCTATTTGATTCAAGTAATTAAATGTTGTGAATTTCAAGTGAATGTTCCAAGAATTTGATAATTATATTCATAAACAATAAATATAAATTTAGCTCACTCAAAGATGAGAGTCGAACCCTATAAAGGTTCTTTATTTTTGAGGGAAAAACTTTTTTCATATGATCTTAATTTTAGATAAATATAACTAAAAAATATTGGGAAAAAATGTACCGTTCGTTTTTCTTACGACCACTCATCTCTGTAGAATCATGATCTCATTATTTTTCACATTATAAAGAGAGATATAGAAAACAGGGATAATCCTACTCCAACAACCTCGCATAGAGTGGTTAGGTTTTTCGAAGGTTTTCCTACCGCCTCAACGTTTATTCATCTTTAGGAGAAATCAGAGGACGCAAACCCAGATAACAAAAACTTCAACCAGAAAAACAAACCAATCTAAAAAAAATTAAGAAATTGATTTTGGGAATTACTTAGACTTGGCAAATAGTGGAGAGAAAGGGCATGTCTCTAACCAAGCTCTGCAACCTAATAGGGCTTCACCACTTCTTGCATTGTATGATTATAGAGTCTCAATCACAAAACCATATTCACATTGCGCAAAACCATTATATACGAATACTTCGGCGGCCTCAGTATTTGTACAGACGGAGAAGTCCAAACCCTATATTTAGACGTAGAGGTGGAAATTTCTTATCTCGTGGATGCTTCAAACTACGAGTTCGGCATTCCCCTGAACACCACTCTGGACTTTCCCCTGAGCACCACTATGGACGTGAAGGACGAAGTTTGTCTATCTCGGTAGGAAATATCTGATGGTTTGTTGGCAAAGTTGAATCTGAAATACCTTGGAGGTTGGCAAAAGTTGGAACTTCGAGGACAACTTTGAAAGTTAAGAGTGGTTTGTAGTGTACTAAGATGTCTGGACAGAGAGGCAGGTGCAGCATTATTTTAACCTAGAATGTAGAGGCCCGGGCATGTTATTTGAGGGAGATTTTTCCAGAGACTGTAAACTGCGTAGTGACATGTAACCAAGAACTATGGTATAATACGAACTTTAATCATTTTAACATCAAACACTTCTGTGAGCTGGATTATCTGCAGTGGATAGTGAAGGAGACAATGAGGCTCCATCCAGTGGCTCGTCCCCCGTCTCTCCACTCAGGCATGCAGAATCGCAAGATACGACATTCCTGCGAACACGAGGTTGTTCGTCAACATGTCCAGGATATAATTTGGGACTTAAAGTTGTTCAAATATCTCTGGCTAATCTCATCCATGGATTCCAATGGAAGCTGCCTGGTGGGCAAAACCCTAAAGACTTGGACATGGGCGACATATTTGGGCTGACATCTCCTAAAACATACCCTCTTCTTGCAATGGCCCGACCTCACCTGCCTTCCCATCTCTATAACTTCAATTCCTCCCACCCTTGAAAAGGCCGTGTCTGGCCTCGTTTATGGATATATAAGTTTATCTGCATCTGATATGTAAGTGAATCTAGAAATGTATGGCATGTTTGAATTCTCTTTTCTTCTTAAGCTTATTAAATATATTCTCATTCATAGGCAGAAACACATCTTTTTACACTGAGTCATTCTTGATGGTTAGTTTTCCTCGTGCAAAAGGTGCTCTCCAATTTGATGCAAGAGTGTTTTGCGACCATGGTTAGTTTTCCTTGTGCAAAAGGCGCTCTCCAATATGGTAGAGAAATTATGGTTAGTTTTCCTCGTGCAAAAGGCGCTCTCCAATATGATAGAGACATTATAATATAATGTAACTTCATGTAAATATTTCAATTATATTTCATTAGGTAAAAATAAAATCAGCATAAATTTGTTTTAAGCATAGATACAATATGAGTTCATTCTCATCAATTTTTTTTAAGTGTAAACTTATTTTCTAGCTCTCCAATATGATAGAGACATTATAATATAATGTAACTTTATGTAAATATTTCAATTATATTTTATTAGGTAAAAATAAAATCAGCATAAATTTGTTTTAAGCATAGATACAATATGAGTTCATTCTCATCAAATTTTTTTAAGTGTAAACTTATTTTCTAGCGAAAAAATAATGTGTAATTTATTGTTTAAATTGTATTTTTGAATGTTATAGAGATTACATAACATGTGTATTGATATTTTCTTTTAACATTTTTTTTTAATATATAGATATATATGAAGTTCATATCACCTGTTAAAATGTTTTGGAAAAGTTCAAAGTTTAAACATCTTACTCACATATTCTTTTACTTCTAATTATTTTACATAAAATTATATTAGGATATATGCACAATTAATTAATTATGTATAACATATTTTATTATTATTATTATAGCTAACATTGAGTTTCTATTTAGAGATTTATTTTTATTTTAAGATGGACAAACATACTTACACATCACCTTGGCACTGGGTTGTAGAATGAGTCTCTCTACTCAATAAAAATAAAAATAAAATAATTATTAATTAAAATTATTAGTTAAATTAGGTTAGATCTATCTTAATTCCAAATCTAATCAATTTTTAGAGATCAAATTTCTTAAAATACAATTTTTTTTAACATTTCAATAAGCCTCTCCTCATCTAAAGTTAAATGAATCTAAAGTAATATTTACAACATACAACTTAATAATGTAAATGTAAATAAGTTAAATGAATCTAAATTGATGTTTAGAACAATAGACAACTTAATAATATAAATATGTAAATAAAAGTAACCTTTTAAAAATAAAATTCAAATTATTTTATAACTTAATAATATAAATGTAAATAAAGGTAACCTTTTACAAATAAGAATTCAAATTATTTTATAAATTATCTTTTGAGTAAAATTTATAGTTTCAATGTAAAATTGTGTAATTTTACAAATTGATTTAAAAACATATATATTAATATTTGTTTATTATATTAATCAATGTTAATAGTTTATATTTTTAACATATGGACCAATCGTATACAAGTATTTAATCTACATAGATGTATATGTTGGATCTCTGTGTGCTTATTACTAGCTCCGTACAGAATTCTTTACGCATGTTCTTAATAGGTAAGATTTGTTTTCTAAACATTCAGATCGATTTAAAGTGATTCGAACATGGTTTTGAGGGGAACATTGCCTTTTTAATATTAATATATTTAATTTTATATTCACTTTTTAATATTAATATATTAATAATGAGCAGTAGCAGATTTATGAAATATGTATTAGTTGAGTTATTAGGATTGATATGGGTCTTGTATTTTAAATATTAATATAGATAATAGTATATTATCTTTTTAATATTAATGATATTATATTAAGTTTGAGAGAAGATTTTTTGGTGAAAATTACATTGGGATGTTTTTGTCGATGCGTTTCGAACCAACCAGTGTGGTTCATCGTCAGGACAAGTTGAAGGAACAGATCTCGTTTTGCATATTAAATAGTCAGAGGAAAACATCCAAAGGCTATATTTCTTGACTAGGTAACGGCTAATTAATTCGAACAAAAGCCGGAATAGTGGTGGAATCTCTGCACCTTTTAAGAAATGCCAGATCTGACTTCAACTTTGAAACTTGCAAATGTGCCCGTTCAAAACGATGAACCTTAGTTGCAGTGGTTCTTTCGTGCAGGGATTCAATTATTGAATTTAGGCTTCTGTGATCCATATCAAGTTTGAGAGAAGATTCTTCGGCGAAAATCACATTGGGGTGCTTTTGTCGACGCGTTTCGAACCAACCAGTGTGGTTCATTGTTAGGACAAGTTGAAGGAATAGATCTCGCTTTGCATATTAAATAGTCAGAGCAGAACATCCAACAGCTATATTTCTTGACTAGGTAATGGCTGATTAATCAGAGCAAAAGCCGGAATAGTAGTGGAATCTTTGCACCTTTTAAGAAATGCCAGATCTGACTTCAAATTTGAAACCTGCAAGCGTGCCCGTTCAAAACGATGAACCTTAGTTGCAGTGGTTCTTTCGTGCAGGGATTCAATTATTGAATTTAGGCTTCTGTGATCCATATCAAGTTTGAGAGAAGATTCTTCGACGAAAATCACATTGGGATGCTTTTGTCGACCCGTTTCGAACCAACCAGTGTGGTTCATCGTCAGGACAAGTTGAAGGAACATATCTCACTTTGCATATTAAATAGTCAGAGCAGAACATCCAATGGCTATATTTCTTGACCAGGTAACAGTTGATTAATCCGAGCAAAAGCCGGAATAGTGGTGGAATCTCTGCACCTTTTAAGAAATGCCAGATATGACTTCAACTTTGAAACCTACAAGCGTGCTCGTTCAAAACGATGAACCTTAGTTGCAGTGGTTCTTCCGTGCAGGGATTCAATTAGTGAAATTTAGTTTTTATTAATTTTTAGATTTAAATTGTTTAAATATAATTTATTTATATTAATAAATGTGGTTGATATATGTTGATAAGTATTCAATAATCACATGCATAATTATATTAGTAAATGTGGTTGATAGGCATCTGTTAGTTACATTAATAATTATTAAGTGTATGATAGGGATTTAATATTAATATTAATTGTCATGTAATTGTAATAATTATCTAAGTAATAATTAGGTCTTATAGCATTAAAATATTATAAATTATAATATTTGGAGGGTTTCAAAATTTTGTATGTGGTGTTAGTTCGTTGTAGGTGGAAACAATTCGTTACATCTACATCAAGCCTCAGGGCCCTGTGAGGTTGTGAGGGCAATTGCACTGATCGACTAATGAGTGACCCCTCAAGGGGGGTGGGGGGAGGAGTGGGGGAGGGGGCGGCGTCCTCCTATAAAAGTGCAGTCAACAGAGCCCATAAGGTCATGGGCGGTAGCACAAGTATGGCAGCTTGGTGAAAGGAGGAAGCGGAACACCTATGATGGGAGCCCAATGGCAAGCCAAAGATTGAGGGCGTTGCCTTCCAAAAGTTGTCCAAAACCAAAAATTCATGATCCCAAATAATCAATTAGAGAAGACCCGCCAGCTCATTGAGGACCATGTCATCATCTGTAAGTTCATAGGGATTTGGCCAAAGGAAAAAGAGTTTGTTTAATGGATTAGGAAAAATGGAATCCACAAGGGCCAGTGGAATTTAGGTTGAGAGCCAAAGGATTTTTTACAATAATCTTCATAGATCTGACAGACCAAAAAGGGTTTTCAAGAATGAGTCATATTTCATGGACAATGTAGGGCTATTCATTCACTTCTAGGAGGAACGTTATAATCTGGAGAAAGAGCAGATCTTAGTGGCTCCAATATGGTTGTGCCTCTTCTCCCTTCCAAAAGACTTCTGGGAACCAAAAATACTGAAGGGGATTGGCAACTCCATAGGAGAATTAGTGAAGATCTCATAGATTAACAAGAGAAGGTGACATGTGTCCTATGATCGGATATAAGTTCACACGAAAATCTCCCAACCCTTACTACGGTCTATAGATCTGGAATACCAAGATACAATCTCGACCCAGTCACTTGATTATGAGCATGTGCCATTTAAATGTCTTCATTGCCATGAATATGGCCACTTTTTCAGGGATTGTCCACTCACAATAGCGGGGGAGAAAAAGGTTAAAGAGATAAAGGATGAGGAGGAGTTTCAAATTGTTGGCCCAACCAAAGGTAAACTTGTCAAAAATCAGTCGAATTACCAAGGTACTCAAGTCAGTTCGATGAGGACACAACATAATATCTACGGTTCACAATCAAATTCACGGAATTTGACCTGGCCACACCAAGATATAGGCCCAACGAAGGCGTAGAAGGTAAAGGACAATAACCCCCTTACAATATTGGAGAATACAGAAATCCATGGAGACAATGAGAGCCATGTAGAACAAATGGTGATCGAGCTAATGGATGTAGAACAGCTGAAAAATAAGGCAATAGAGAAAATAAATCCAAAATGAAAAACATCGGAAGATCTTGAGGAAGACTGGAAGATCAAATATATCCTACTCCACACCAGAAAAATCCTTGAACTCAAGGAGAAACATAATAGATTGAGAACCGATGAGAAAACCATGCTGGAATTCTTCAAGGTCTAGGTTAAGGTCGATTTCAAGGACATACCTTTTAATCAACTAATGCACTTTCGGTATTTGTTTTTCCAATGGCGCACTAGGCTAGCCCAGCTCAAAGGAGAGAAAAAGAATGTAAGCCATAGAAAAGAAGGGGGTCAGCTCATCCCCCCTCAGGCGGATCTGGCAAGGTAGACAAAGGTAAGAAGGGGCGCAAATCGTTAAGAGAAATGCTAAAGGAAGGAGGGGAATTTTTTCTTAACTATGGCCAAATGAGCCAACTCACGAAGTATTACCCCCACTTACTTCACCTTACTTAATGAAGATCATATCATGGAACATCTGGGGCTTAAACAATCCAAGTAATATCTATTATCTCAAATAAAAAAAATCATTAAAGAGAAATTAAAGATTATGTTGCTACAAGAAACTTAAGCTGCAGGTGATAGGATAGAAGGAATAAGGCATAGATATTGGAGGGGTTGTAAGGTAATGGTCACTGACGCTCACAGGACAACGGGGGGATTGGTCATACTCTGGGACCCAAATCGGGTGTTATTCCATGATATTATGGCTACAGGGCATAGCCTAATGGGTAGGTTTTGTTGCCTGGGGTTTGAGGAGTGGTCCACTCTAACTGCAGTCTATGGACCTCCCATACCAACACAAAAAGAAAAATTATTGGAGCACTTGAGAAAGATGAAGCAATCCCTACTAGATGCTTGTTGGATAGTATGGGGGTATTTCAATATGGTCAGTAATCTGGAGGAAAAGACGGGGGGGAGTTTGAGATGCCCAGATCCATCTTTAGCACTATTTAATGACATCATCCATGACTTAAGACTAGCTAAAGTAGAGACTTGGAATGGTGCTCACACATGGAACAATAGGAGGGGAGGTTCATAAAAAAACCGCAAGCAAGCTGGAAAAATTCCTCCTCTCAGAGGAGGTTTTAGCGAGGGATGTCTATATTGAGGCTAAGACTCTTCCAAGTATGGGGTCATACCACTGGCCCATCTAATTAGAGATTGACCTAAAATCTGACCCTGCTAACAAACACTTCCACTTTGAGAGATTTTGGATTTGACACTCATAATTTATAAAAGAACTGGAACAATGGTGATAGGATATTATAGTGCAGGTAGATAGTAGGACGAAAACATTCTAAAGGAAACTGAAAGAGTTGAATCAAAAGATCAAAGCCTGGAATCAACAAGTCTTTGGGGAAATACACAAGAGAAAAAATCATTTGGAGGAAAAGATGGCAGCTATACAGGGATAAATCATTCTGGAAGGAAGATTAGAGGCCCTCACGAAAGAGGAAGGAAATCTCATCTAGGAGATCGAGGAGTAACATAAATAACAAGAAATTATATGGAGACGAAAATCTCACATACAATGGTTTTGAGAAGGGGAAAGGAACACCCACTTCTTCCACCTCACCGTGATCAACCACCGCCACCATAATATAATCTTCTCTCTAACCTCTTGGGGTGGAGATCAAGTAGTAAATCACAATGATATGGAGAATGAGCTACTCTCCTTCTTCTCATGCCTTTTATCATAAGGGGATCAAGACAGAACTAAGGCCATTGGCTGGGTGGCAGAGCACATTCTGAGGCCGATAACATCTAAAGAAAATGAAGCCCAATTAAGAGAAATATAGTTCGAGGAGGTTGAGTTGGTGGTGAAAGACTTTTAAAACAATAAGCCCCTCAACTCGGATGGATTCACCTCAAAATTATATAAGGCCTCTTGGCACTTGGCAAGGGTATCGTTGAAATTATAGAGGAATACCAAAATCAGAAACAAATCTAGTTAGGATTGAATGCCACCTTTGTCACTATAATCCCAAAGTCGAACGCGGTTGATGACCCTATTCGATTCAGGACCATTGTGTTGTGAAATTTGATCCCCAAGATCATGTCCTTTGTCATCATTTGAAGGCTTAACCCCCTACTTTAGCACATCACCAGCTTGGAACAATCTAGATTTGTGGCAGGCATACAAATCCTCTATGGAATCATAGTGATGCATGGGATAATTCATTCTATGAAGAGCACAAGGAAGTAGGGCACATTGGTGAAACTCGATCTATCTAAAGCCTAGACACATTGAATTGGACATTCCTTAACTGCACATTCACGGAATTTGGGTTCTTGGGATAATGGATTAGATGGATAAAGTCATTGATATCCACACCTTTTATCTCTATCCTCCTCAATGGATCTCAACCAAGCACATTTAGAGCATCTAAGGTTCTGCTTCAAGGGGATCCACTTTCTACGTTCCTATTCATAATAGCATCTAAAAGGCTTGGGATATCCTTGCAGGTAGAAACGATGTAAAGTAGGATTAGAGGTATGAAGACACCCAACACAGATTTTAGAAAAACGCACCAACTATTCGTAGATGACACTTTTCTCTTTGGAGAACTATCTATGCGGGAGATAAGAGCCATCATCACAATTCTGGTGGATTTCTATAATTGAAGAAGCAACATTAGAAGAAGGAGCAACTAAACCTCCTAGACAAGATAGAGCAATTACATCTCCTAGAACAAGTATAACAAATACACCTACTAGACCCCATCTCATAAACCCTAAAAGATGGAGTTCCATAAGAACGTCTATTGGTACATCTACTGAAGGAAAAAGGGTGCACTAAAGAACCTATGTATATATCCAGTGGACAATCCGAGGATAGTAATTATGGATTCCCTATTGAGGAATAAGGTCTTGAGGCAGAGACTGCTGAAACAGGGGTAGTTGTAACAATGTTAGTTGAAATAGGTGTTCCTCAGACAAAAAATGCTACAAAATTTGAGGAAGCATCTGAGAAATTAACTCCTCTAAAAATAAGATGAAAAAGACGCCATTGAAGAAGTCATTGGGTGGAAAGAATCCTAAGAATAGAGTGTGGGTGATTATTACACCATCAACTATTCCAATACAGGAGGAGTGTACTAATACAACAAAATCAAAGGAGGATAAGGGATGACAAAATTAAGAGAAAGCAGAAGAATTTATGAAATAAAATACCATTTCACCTTAAGTCCATGTTGTTTCACCTAAACCAAAGAAACTCGAGGAACAATAGAAAAAGGAATATCCCACAAAGGAACAAGAAAATCTCTCTTTACCAAGTAAGCTTGAAACTGGCCTCCTTATTTAGAAAATTAATAAATTGAGGGAGTAAAATGAGAATTTAAGAAAACAACATACCATGGTTAAAGGGATGTTTGAATTTATAAAACAAAATGGATTAGAAACCCTAGTAAAAGTGGTATAAGTATTGTCACTTGATGGTATAATGGTGAGATTGTGTGATGGGTGTAAGCAAGTGTTGGAGGACGCAGATTATGAAAGGCTAACCATTGTTTCACTAGGAATCCAAGTTGAGAGCAAGATAAAGAATTCTAAACCACTATTCCACAAGAACTAGCTAAAGATGATGTTACTACAAAAGAAACAATAATTTGAGTAGAGCGGGATGGAGAAAAATAATATGATATTCCACAAGAACCTATTTATGATGTTGTTGTTACATAAGAGCTAGTAACTGAAATAGAGTAAACTGAAATAAAATAGGTCTTTTCTCCACAAGAATATATTGCCAAACTTGTTGTCACAAAAGAACCAACAGTTGAGGAAGTGCAACCGATGGAGAAAGGGGATGAAGACATGTTTCAGGAAGTTGTTGAAACTACTACTGTAAAAGTAACAGAAGTAACATTTAGGGATCACCCCAGTATGAAGTCCCAACTAAACCTTACACTGTTTGGTGTGGGATTCCCATTCAGTATGATGGCCCGGTTGCCATTGTCTTAAGGATTTGCCTCAACTCTTGCTTGTGAGCACATGAGAATGGTCTGCTTTGTCTTCGAGAAGTGAGGTTCACGTGCCTGGTAAATGCTAGTGTACTTGTGTCAATAGCTCTTTCACTTTAGAGGGAGAGGGTGGGAGTGAGTCCCAAGTTGGCTGGGATGAAGTCCCAACTCGGCTAGGAATACACAACGCAATAGGAAATGCACAGCTTCCGGAGGAGCAGTCCACACGGATGTGGCAGTCACAACACACAAGGTAAGATAACACGTACAACACTCAGCCGATGAGTTCGCACGAGTGCAACGGTTGTTACAAAAAATTTTATGTGGAAGGTTTGTCTGTTGTTCAGGGAGGTAGCCACCATGGGGTAGACAACGTTAACAACATATACAACACATTTTCATTAACAAATTATGTATTACAACAAGTGAAATAAGTTCAAGTGTTCAACACAGGTTAAAGCAACATGCACTACAAGTGTTCAAGATTAGTCTTACAACAGTTACAATACATGTGAGAAAATGTGTTGGCCTATTAGCATGCTTCTGAATTAAGCGAAAGTTCCAAGACACGTCATTACACCATACATCACTAACCCTGAGCGAGGGGCATTGGAGCCACTACTTACTCTTCAAAGAAAAGATTACAGACTCTCTTGGCTATGTGGGAGGAGCTGAGGTGAAAATTCCTTTGCATGTACTAATGAGGGGGTATTTGTTATGAAACCAGCTCACAAAAAGATAGAAAAGATATATCAACACCTTAGAATTCAGCCTCTTCGAGGGGGCAACCTCCTTTACATTACATAAATGAACAATTCTTGGATTATTCAAATGACAAAACCTCCTTTCTATATATAGGAGTCTAAGGAGTCACAATATAACCCAGCCGACCTAACAATAATAATATAAAGGCACAAAAATAACAATAGAGGGATTCTATGGGGCACAGTAATAACAATATGGGGACAATAGGGGCACAACATTATTAATAAGGGATACAACTATAATAGTAATGGGGTAATCACTAGTATTGTAGGGACCTAACATGCCCCTCTCCTTCAAAAAAGTGTTGTCCTCAACGCTTGAATAGTTCTGGATGCTTTTGTATAAAATTCTCATCCTCCCATGTGGAATCTTCAGTGGATAAGTTCTTCCACTTGATGAGATACTTCGAAATTGATCGATTTCGTAGCTGTCGAGTTCTTTTTTCTGTGACTGCTTCCAGTTCCAATATAATTTTTCCTTCCTCGTCAAGTTCTGGCAATATTGTTTGAATTGGGAGCTTTCGCCTATAACCTTCTTTAAACATGAAACATGGAAAACTAGGTGCACTCGAGAAGCTGTAGGAAGCTCCAATTTGTATGCTATAGTACCAATCTTTTGCAACACCTTGTACGGACCATAATACTTTGGTGATAATTTATTATCCTTTTTAGCTTGCTTGAGGGACATTTGTTTATATGGTTGTAGCTGTAGGAATACCCAATCACCTACATCAAAATTTCTTTCGCTGCGATGTTGATCTTCCTGTTGTTTCATTCTATTCTGCACCAACACGAGGTTATCCTTTAAGAGTTGGAGGACTTGTTGTTGAGGCTCAATGTGATGTTCAACTGCTTGAACGTTAGAATTTTCTCTTAAATATGATGTGATGGATGGTGGCTAATATCCTTAAAGTGCCATAAATGGGGTCATTTTTGTTGTTGTATGGAAGGAAGTGTTATACCACCATTTAGCCAGAGGCAACCATTTGGCCCATTGTGACTGTTTATCAGATACAAAGCAACAAAGATATCCTTCCAAACATTTGTTTACTATCTCAGTTTACCCATCAGATTGAGGATGATAGGATGAGTTATGAGCTAACTGAGTATCGAGACAAGAAAATAGTTCTGTCCAAAAATTTCCAGTGAAAATGGGTCTCTGTCACTTACAATAACTTTGGGTTTCCGTGTAGCTTTTGAATTGTTTCCATAAATGCAGTAGAAACTGTACTGGCTTTAAATGGATGTGATAATGCACAAAAGTGTGCATACTTGGTAAGTCTTTCAACAACCACCATGATGACACTCTTTCCCTCAGACTTGGGTAAACTTGTGATAAAATCCATTGAAACCTCCTCCCAACGTTGGTTTGGAATGGATAAAGGTTGTAATAGATCCGGGGTCTTAATTGTTTCAACTTTATTCTGTTGGCAAACCAAACATTCTGCCACAAACTTTTGAATATCCGATTTAAGGCCATCCCAAAAAAATTCCTTCTTAACCCTGTGGTAAGTTTTTAAAAATCCTAAGTGCCCTCCTAAGGGAGAAGTGTTCAATTCCATAAGAATCTTTTGTTTGAGTTGGGAATTCTTACAGAGGTATAAGCGATCTTTGTACCATAATGAATCATTTTTCCAGCTAAATGTATTAGATGTATTGGAATCTTGTTGTAACTCTCGAATAAGTGCCCACACTTCTTCATCATTCTTCCATTCCTCCCTTGCTTTGTTTATCCAATCTGGTTCGATAATAGAAATGGCGCATAACAATTCTTCCACATCCTCATCTTTTCTTGAGAGTGCATCTACCACCACATTTTTCTTCCCTCTTTTGTAGATGATTTCAAAGTCATAACCCAACATCTTTGTGACCCACTTTTGTTGCTCTTTAAAGGATAATCTTTGTTCTAAAAGGTATTTAAGGCTATCATGATCCATTTGTACCTTGAAGAGTCTTCCCATTAGGTAGGGTCACCATTTCTTACGTGCATGTAGTATTGCCAACATTTCCTTATCACAAATAGCTTTGTGTAAAAACTTTCCCTTGATTGGACAACTTTCAAAAGCAATGGTTCTTTCATCTTGCATTAAAACAACACCAATTCCATTTCCTGAAGCATCACATTCAACAATAAAGGTTTTTGTGAAGTCCGGTGTAGTTAAGACCGATGCTTGGCACATTGCCTCTTTAAGATGTTCGAAGGCCTTTGTTGCTTTTGGAGTCCATGAAAATGCATCTTTCTTCAATAATGTTGTTAGAGGTGTTGTTATTCTCCCATAATTCTTAACAAACTTGCGATAATACCCTGTCAACCCGAGAAATCCTCGCAGATGCTTTATGGATGTGGGGATTTTCCATTCCTTAATGGCTTTAATTTTGCTAGGGTCTACCTTAACTTCTTCATGAGATACAATATGACCCAGATATTCCACCTCTTGTACTCCAAAGAAAAATTTGGATCTTTTTGCATATAATTGTTTCTCCTCCAATAGTTGTAGCAACTTGTCAACATGTTCAACATGATCCTCCCAAGACTTGCGGTAGATTAGTATATCATCAAAAAATACTAACACAAATTTTCTAAGGAAGGGTTTGGAAATAAAATTCATCAAAACTTGAAATGTAGAAGGTGCATTGGTAAGGCCAAAAGGCATGACCAAAAATTCATAATGACCCTCATGAGTTCTAAATGTTGTTTTCGAAATGTATTCAGTCTTCATTCTGATTTGATGATATCCTGAATGAAGATCCAACTTGGTGAAGTAAGTTGATCCATGCAATTCATCCAGTAATTCATCAATGACAGGAATGGGAAACTTATCTTTAATAGTGAGCTTGTTGAGCTCCCTATAATCCGGACACATGCGCCATGATCCATCCTTCTTCTGTAACAATACTACTGGAGCAGAGAAAGAACTTTGACTAGGTTGAATTATACCATCCTCTAGCATTTCTGCAACCATACGTTCAATTTCACTCTTTTGGGCATAGGGATATATGTACGGCCTGATGTTTGAAGGAACACTTTCTAGAATCAAATGAATAGCATGATCACGATCATGAATAGGTGGGAGACCTTTGGGAGTCTCAAATAACTTGGAATGATTGTACAAGACTTTTTGGAGATCTGGAGAAATAGATGATTTCAATGTGGAAACATGTAGCGAACATAATTGCGCAATTACACCTCTTTGTTCCTTTTTTAGAAGCTTTGTCATACCGTTCGAGCTGATTATCTTTCCCGGTTTCCCTGTAATACCCCTTAATTCAACTTCCTTTCCTTCCGCAAAAAATGTCATGAAAAGTTCTTGAAAATTAAAAGCTATTGTACCCAAGGATTGTAGCCATTGGACTCCTAGTACAACATTAGCACCTCCCATTGGAATGGAAAGCATTGGGCTAGTCAATACATATTCTCCCATGGATAGCTTGATATTATGGCACTTTCTAGAGCAATTTATTGTTTCTCCATTTGCAACCATCACTTGACACTCTGGTGCTGGATATAGGAAGCAATTCAATTCTTTTGCTACCTTACAATGAATAAAATTGTGGGTACTTCCTGAATCAATCAACACTATTACCTTTTTCTTCTTGATTTGTCCTTCTATCTTGATAGTTTGAGGAGTGGTATTTCCCAATGCACTACAAGATATGGTCGGATTCATTCTTCTTTATCTAGGTTTTTTTCCTGGAGTATATCCTCTTCTTTTGACCTTTCTTGCTCCTTTTCTTCTTCCTCTTCACAATTTATGTAGAATAATTTCTTCTCAGCACACTTATGACCTTTAGTGTATTTGCTATCATAACTGTAAGAAAGCTCTTTTGCTCTTTCTTCTTCCAATTGTTGTGGTGTCAACCTTATAGGTTGTGGAAGACTAGGGACAACAACACTTCCATCTTTATAGTTGTGAGTGGTATGCTTCTTGGTTGCCATAATTTTGCTTCCCATTTTTCTTGCTAACCTGAATGCCTTCTCTAATGAATTAGGTTCCCAAAGGCGAACATCATGTTGGATATTATCCTTTAAAGTCCCTATGAACACATCAATCCTATGCTCTGGAATATTTTTTACCCTTATGTTCAATTTTTGGAACTCATCAATGTGCTCCATTATTGAACCCTTTTGTTTGAAACTTATCAATTGGCTAAAAAAAGTGTTGCTTTTTGTATCCTCGTAATGTGCTGTCAATTCTGTTATCACTCATATTTTCCTAGAAGTTGTAAGAAGAGGAAAGGGGTCCGAGGTAACCACAAACCAACTTTTGGGTACAGAATCTAGCCAATCTGTACCTAGAGAGGGCTCTCTCTTTAAGTTTTAGCTTTGTTTTATAAGGTTTTAGGCTAGTTATGAAAGCTTTGGGATTTTGATTGAGTTTGTTGGTGAAATTCAATAGCAGAGGGGTATAACTGAATATTTTAGGCCATTGGGCTAATGGAGTCAAAGAAGATGGCTCAACTGGATTTGGTTTCTCAGCAAAGGATGGCTTCACAGGGAAAGATAGCTAAACAGGGAGCAAATGATAACTTGAAAGGATGGGATGGGCTCAAAAGGGAAGAAGGGAAATTAAGGATCCTTCCACATGTCTTGAGAAGAGGGAATTTGGATGATCACCAGTAAAAAACAATTAAGGATTTTTTACTAAATGATTTAAATGATAAACTAAGAAGCAGGAGCAATTAAGAATTCCTTGCCTATCATAGTTTAGAGGAAAAAATTAAGAATAAAAACGATTGAAAACAGATTGCAGTTAAGCACTTTCTGAATTATGCTTTTTTGTTTTAATATTTAGATATGGAACATAATTGAGATATTAAACAAGAAAACAATAACACATGAGTTATAAAATACTTATTTGTCCGATGTATTGCACTTGAATCCTGTGAAAAGTCCTTTGTATCAATTCTACATCCAGCCAGCCATGCAAGATTTGATCCAACAACACTTTATTCCAAAGTAATCAGTTTTACAGCAATGTCTAAGAATCCACCCTCAATACACTAAATGAGGGAGTATTTATACAAATTTTTTACAACAAAATATCTCATAACAAAGAGAGAGATATTCTAGGGTGACTAACTATAAGTTACATGAAAATAGAGACAGATGGTCTCGTAGATAGAAGATAAAGTAAACTGATGGCTTGCTGTCCCTGTTTTTGTGAATGAGCTAGAGGCAGGCCCTAAGATGAGGCATCTTGTTGTCTTCCTTGTGAATTCGTGCTCGCTGTTTTGCTTTTCACTTTCTCACTAATACACTTTGACCTGTTTTGATACTCTTTACCTGTTTGATGCTTGTTCATCCTCTTTACCCTCATTGACTGTAGTAAATAATGCAAATTTACTTGTTTACCAAGGATAAATTACAAAATGTCTAGCATTTCTTCCCACCATTTTTCGTGTGGTATTTTGGTCCTTTGAAGTTTTCTGAGGATTTCATCAGTCTCGGTGTACCTGAAAAAAGTAGGCTGAACTGGAAACAAATGCTTTAACTCATGCTCAACATAGAAAAGGTTCTCTACACTGTCATAGAGAACTCTGCCTGTAGGCAGTGCTTTTGGTGCTGATATACTGGTTGAGGAACTTGCCTAGTTCTCTGCATATTGATCCAATTTGTCAACATAATCTATATGCCTCATTAATTTATCATTGATAACTAAAGGACTGGGTAGCCCTTTGTTATGCAAAATATTAAATTTCTCCATAAAAGCATTAATCTCTTCCTGCATGTTTTGGCATCTTCTTTCCAAGTTTTGCATTAGAGACCTTTTAGTCAATACCTTTTTCACTTCCAGAATAGTCCCTGTTTTGTCTTCAATACCCATTTCTTCCAGCTGATACTTGTTCTGACTATTCAAAAAATTTCTAAGCCTGGTGGCTTCTTCAGGCATCCTTCCTAATTCTTCCTCTGTCCTCCGGATTTCTTCCAGTGCTACCTTTACTAAATCAATTTGTTCAAATATTATTTGTATTGATGGCCAAACATCATTTATTGACTGAGTGATGTTGGTCCAAAGAATCTTCTTGATGTGTGCCAAGGGCTTGTCAAACGTGAGGTCCTTTTCTAATCATTTCACCTTTTGTTCTAACCCTTTATTTTCCCTCACCTTTTCTGGAAAATTTATCTTTGAAAGGTCATATCTCTGTTCTAAGGTAACATATTGTTCTTTTACCTTTTGCAACTCTAAAACTTGGAGCTTCATCTCCTCCATTGATTTTATGAATTCCTCTGTACTTAGACCTGAAGTTCCTGCTGATGTTGTTCCTGTACCTATAACTGCTTCAGCTGTGGCCATAGGGACATTGGGTGCCAGAGCTATTGCCAGTGTTGAAGGGACTGCCGTGGAAACCACATGGATCACATTTAGTGGCTAGGAGATCGACTCTCCCTACTTGCTTTTAAGTGATCTTTCTAACTCTTGCTCGGTCTCCTTCAGTTGTTCATTAAGCTGTAGGACCAAGTCCATAAGCTCCTCTTCAGACTTCTTTTTAATAATTTCTGTAGTTTGTGGATGTCTGGATGGGGGTAATTTTAGCTGCTTTCTCAAGGCAGCTATGTCTTCATCTTTTTTCTTTATTAAGGCTTCTGCAGCCTTCACATCCTTTGGATTATGTCCTAATCCAATTACTAACTCTTCCAAAGATTTAATTCTATTATCCTTAGCCTGTGAGGAGGCTCTCTCGAGTTGTAATTGGGCAGTTGTATTATTTGGAGATTTCTCTAATCTTTGGGCCATCATGGCCTTACGAGTCAAAGTTGAATATAGCATTTCCCCTATTTGCTTATGTAGCTCAATTTGATCCAAGGGATGAATATATTTAGCCATGACCTCAAAATTAGTTTGAAGATAATCTGCAGCTGTTTGAGGTTTCTGCACTTTAGGCTTGAAGAGGCTCATTTCCATTTTGTCCTCCTTGATGTCATAGGCTGACATCAACCTATTTTGATTAGTGGGAGCCATTTTTAAGTATTGATTATAGACCTGGATTCGCAATGGCTCATTCCTAGCATTGATTTCCTTGAATTTCTTCTTAAAATCTAGGTTCTCACTTCCTGGAGGCTTGAAGGATGATACTTCAGTGCTCTGTTGTCTCTCTAGCTCTTGTCTCTGTGAGTTAGAAGGTGTCCCACCTGCTGGGAAATTCTGGTGACTATCTACACCTTCTCTTCTTTGACTGTCTGTGGTTTCTTCAAAAATTTCCTCTTCTGAATGAGGATTTAGCCTGTGCCTTTTAGCACCAGGCTGGTTTGATAGGCTACTGGCAGGGGCATCTATTTCCCTGTCTCTCTTTTTGTTTCTTTCCTCATTCAGAGGAGTCTGCAAAATTGGGGGCTCTTCTACATTAACTTGAGCTGGGTGAGCCTGTGTTTGAGCCTGCTCTTGAGAAGTTTCAGGCTTCTTAGACATGATTGATTGTTCTGTTGCTTGGGTGCTAGTCTCTGGTCCCTTTCCTTTGGATGTCCCTGTAAATGGTGTGCTAGTGTCCTGTGAGTGCTTCTGGGAGGTTTCAGCCATAGAGGCACTGATGTCTGATACTGACCTTTGAGATGTTTCAAATTGTACCTGTCCAAAAGAATCCAGGTTAAGTGTTTTTTCAAGATCCTTCATCACATTTTCTATATTGACCTGTTCAGCATTAGTTTCCACTAAGGTACCTTCCCTCCATTTATCCATATTGGAAAATTGTTCAATCTCTAGAATTCTGTGATATATGTAAAGGTGATAGTCTATTTTTTGTCCTTCTATCATAGATGAAACTATGGGGATCATAAGGAAACCAACTAAAACTCTTGTGTAGTTTAAGCTGATCTTCTAGAATTTTCTCTGCTTCTTTCCATGTTTCCCTAGTGTTGCAGACGAAAGGGCCTAATTGACTCTTGATTCTGAGTTGTGCTTTCTTCTTGGCTTTGTAAAAATGAATCAAGTCTGAATTTATCATTTCTATGTAATATTCTAATGCAAATAGTCTCATTGGAACATATCTGGGCAGCTTGAATGGGGAAAGCTCACATCCATATACTTTGAATTTTGTATGGTTCTGGTATAGATACCATTCACCCACTCTGTATTGTTTAGAGAGTTGGAGGATCTTCTTGATATCATCACTGATTCTGGGAGGTGAAACTCCTGTCAGCAAGGTAGTTGCTGGGTGTACAAACTGATCAATAAACTCATTATAGGAATAAGGGTTGTCATAAGATTCATGGAAGATGGAGGTCCAAAAGATGACAGACCTTGGATTACCCTTAGTATCCAGTTTCATGACAGAAAATGGAAATTTGTCTGATTGGTAGTAGAGAATGAGGTGATATATAAAGGTGGAAAACTTGAAGAGCCTTTCATTCTCCAGTCTTGTGAATTGGTCATGAATTTTGTCAGCAATGAATGAGGCATAGTCATACTTGACAGTAGGGGGCTATCTAGGAGTAAAAATAGACATCAGCACTAGGGTCAGTTCATCTACATACTCACTAGTGTTGAATCCCATGACTGCAGATATCATATCAACTATGATTTTACCTATATCAATGAAGAAAACTTGTAGATAAGGAGGTGGGTCCTTGGTTTGATATTGATTTAGTATGAAGGTCTGGCAGAGGCAATCAAGTTCAAATTGGGACAATTTAGCTGATTTCTCAAGTAAATGTCCAATGGAAATGGGGGTGAGGGCCTGGCTAGAGTGAAATTGTAGCATCTCATTGATTGTCTCAACAGTTATTGGGAAAAGGACTATTTGGTTGGGAGACATAACTGCTCTGCGGTTGGGGTCATAATTGGCATGGCAATGATGGATTATGTCAGGGAAAACATGGACAGAGGGAAGAAAGTATATGGGAAGATTGGATTCCCACAGTCCTATGACATCACGGCCATTCAAGTAGTTATCCCTACATTGGAAAAATACTTTGAGGTGATTTTTATCAGTGGTTAAATCTTTTATCTAGAAGTCCTTATCTACGAGAGGCAAATAGTCTAAATCTCGATGAGGAGCATTAATGGGTGCAACATTCCAAGCTACCGGGGTTTCCATTTCTGGTTCTTGTGGATTCAGAAAGGGAACTTGGGATTTCTTTGTGAAATGGGCAAAGCAGAGGGTCTGGGGAACTTAAATGACGAAAAAAATAACTGAATTATAATGAATTTGGGACTTTTCATCAATTTACAATGGAAAACAAGTATTTTCAGGCTTTTTATCGGGAAATTGGATAAATACTTGTTTTTTGGGGGACGGGTGACGAAATGCAGGTACTGGGTGTGGCTGGAGGGCTCTGGGCTGCGCCGGCTACGAAATTTGGAGCAGGTTGGTGGCTGGAAGCTCAAACTAGTTGACCTCGACGTCTTTGCATGGGCGTACAGGTTTGCAGGATAAAATAGTGAAAACAACTTATTTGTTTTATATACAAAGTCAAAGTTGGCGGGCTTTAGAATTCGGATGAATGGCGTCAACAGCAAACCGACATGATGTTTTTTCGTTTGTGGGAGGGTGGAAAATGGTTTCATATCGCACCGTTTATGGGGAAGGGTGGTATTTTGCATTGGGCTAGCGATTCCATAGAAAAAGCGACATGTCGCAAGGTACTATGCACAAAACCGCTTTGTGATCGCACATTATCGTGTGGCCACAAAGGATCGTGCAATATGCACGTCATCCATCAGATGTGGGAGATGTGATCGGACGATGGTTGGGGGGTATGAAGTGATAGGAGTTTAGTGCAGGCGGGCCCCGATATAATTAAGCATTGTTTAATCACATCGGGGGCGGTGGGATTGGCTGATGAGGTTGTTAATTAACCATGAAGGTTAATTAATCCCATTTTGATTTTGCGGGGGGGGTTTAAGGCTATTAATTAGTTACTGATTAACTAATTAATCCCATATTAAAACTTATTACGATTATAATTAACCAGGGGCAGGATATATAAGAATTTCAGGATTATTTACATAATTAAAGTAATATGGGAGAGGGTAACTTTTACAAGGGATTTATAAATTAATATGTTAATAGTTAATATGACATTATGAAATGAAAGCGCTAAGTATAAAATGTTTAAAGTGTGTTTTTAAACTTAGGCTAAAGTGAAACAAGGGTTTTTTGTGGAAAATTTTGTAATTTTCTTAAGTAAAATAGGATTTTACTCAGGAAAAACTTATGAAGGGGAATGAATGACTTTTATGAATGGTTTAAGTACTTAGGCTTTATAAATTATTGGGCCAAGGGTCCGGTCCCTCCAGAAGTCAGAGAAATGCTCTGAGCCCCTTTAACTTTGTAAATGCCTTTAGTACTTAGGGGAAATTAGTGAAACTTAAGGGGAAAATGGATAGGGAAATTAATTAATCTGACTTTGTTTCTTTGATGTGCTGTATCCAATGTAAGTTGTGCTTTGTCCAAGTGATGAAAACAAAAGATTTAAGCATTAAACTTAACCATTCACCACACATTTATTCTGCAACCATCATCTACTTACCCTACCTACTTTATCCTAGCATTTTCACTTCTTTATTAGGGTGCACTTAGACTGGCAAACCCTTTTCTCACTTTCTTTTCTTTTACATAATGATATCTATCTAAAACTACACTTATTACATCCAAGGGCTCAAATTAAACTGTTGAGCTCCTTTTATTGACTCTACCTAGCTACTTATCTGCCAAGATTACAGTATTTGGTCAGATATTTATTCTCTATTTCTACAACATGAAATTGAAAAATGAATTAGCCAAGTTTAAACTGTTTGACTATTCATGAATTGTGGCATAAGTGACAAACTGCACACAATTTTATTACACAAAAGTAAAAAGTAGTGGCATCTAGACTTACACTCTTTCATGGTCTTTTATTTTTGTTAGGGTTCATTTTCTTTCATTTTTTGACCATATTTTATTCTTTTTACCCTTTGATTTTTCTTTTAGGGTATACCCTCCTTACATTTTTAATTTTTTTTAATTTTTTTGAAAATATGGAAAAGCTTTGCAACAAGAAAAGGTATGAAAATATTACATAGCTCATCCAGTCAATCATGACATATGACACCTATTGGTATGGGGGTCTAACAGTGGCTCCACTTGGGGATGGTTTTCCCTAGTGGAAAGTCAAGAACAGTAGATCAGATGGCCTCTGAATGACTTTGACTGTGCTCTGCAATTTTCTTCTTCCTACTGCTTTATTGTATGTATGACAATAATACTTCTGAAGCTTAGGGTCTTCTATTCGGGCTTCAACTCCAAAGTTATTGTCCAATAAAAACTGTGGCATTACAAAGGATATAGTATGTACATGTTAAACATCATGGTAAACCTTAATAAGTAGGATCAAAGTAATGTTTTAACATTCAACCATTAACTGGTCCTTCTTCTGCTTCTGTGCCATCCAATTTTTTGAGAAAATATGTATTGTTTCCTTGTAGGGCATAGATAATGTATGGTCCTTTCCATAGGAAGTCAAACTTCCCATGTTTCCCCTTGTCTTCTCTTCTAGAATCCCATCTTAGCACTTTATCTCCAAGGTGGAAATCTTCTACCTTGGTTCTTTTGTCAAATATCTTCTTGAGCTTTTCCTCCCATATTTGGGATCTTTGGTACACCTCCTCTCTAGTCTGCTGTAAATTGATGGCCTGATTTATCCTTCTTTGGATATCATTAGGTTCCACTCGAGCTTCTTGGAGCAGTTTCATAACAGGAATTCCTAATGATGAAGGAAATACAGCCTCCATGCCATATACCAAGTTATAAAGACTGGTGCCAATTCATTTCTTGGTTGTAAGCATGTCTGCCCATAGTGCATTTATCGGTTTCTTATGCCAAGTATTTTTATTTTCTTCCAACAGTTTTTTAATGATATTAATCAGGCTCTTGTTGGAAGATTCAGCTAGTCCATTTCCTTGTGGATAATAGGTTGTGGAATGGCCTAAGGTAATGTGGTACTTGTTGCAGAAACTTATCATCTTTCTTGATTTAAAAGCTGCAGCATTATCAGTTATGATTTTAGTAGGACAAACAAATCTGGAAAATATATTGGTTTCTAGGAAACCTATGATCGTTGTATCATTGACCTGTCTAGAAGGGATGGCCTCTATCCATTTAGTAAAATAGTCAGTGGCAGTGAGTATCCATTTATGTTGGCCAGAGGAGGGAGGATGGATTTCACCAATGAAGTCAAGACCCCATTGTTGGAAGGGCTTTTCAGTAGAAATGGGTTTCAGGGGTAAAGGTAATAGTTTTCTCTTGTCTTCAAAGATTTGGCATTTATGGCAAGAAGTGACAAATTTCTTCACAACAACAAACAAGGTTGGCCAATAGAAACTAGCCCTTAGGATCTTATCTGTAGTTGATTTCCAGTAGAGGTGTCCACCACAGTCTCCTGCATGAAATTCTTGAAGAGCCTTGTCAGCTTCATTTTTTAACAAACAATTTAATAAAATTCCTTCATGATTTTTCCAAAAAAGAGCATTATCTAGAATACAAAACTTTAAAGCTTTCATCTTTAAAAACCTACTTTTTGTTCTGGATAACCCTGGAGGAGCCTGCAGGTTTTGTAACACATAAACTATATCAACATACCAAGGTGAATCTGAAAACGCTTGGCTGATTTGTGGAGTCACCATCTCCTGTTCGTCATCCAGTTCATTTATGTCCAGGACTTGACAATTGGTTTCTACCATAAGTTTGGCCAATCCCTATCCTTTTATCAATTTTGTAGGTTTTATTTCAATATCATACTCTAAGATGGTAGCAATCCATTTACCCCTTTTGCCTTCAATTCCATCTTGAGTCAGGATGTCTTTGACAACTGCATTTGGTACATAGGCTATCACATGAGAGTATAATATGTAAACTTTGAAGTCTTTAATGGCTTTAACAAGTGCAAAAACTTGCTTTTCCATGATCTTGTATTTCAATGATGCATCTTTGAGTGCTTTACCTAAAAAGGTGATAGGTTTTTCACATCCTTGGTCATCCTTTTGTAATAAAATAACTGCTATAGTATGCTCTGAGGCAAAAGAAAAAATTATGAAGTCTCTATCAAATTGGGGACTTGTAAGGACCGGTGTTCTGGTTAGAGCCATTTTGATTTCTTCAAATGCTTGTTTGGCTTCTACTGTCCATTTTACACTTGAATCCTTTTTTAACATATTATTAAGTAATCTAATGAGTTCTACTAGGTTAGATATGAATCTTCTCAAAAAGTTTATCTTCCCTAAGAAAGCTTGAAGTTCTTTGATATTTCTCGAATGAGGTATCTGTAAAATTGCTTCTATTCTGGCAGGGTCAATTCGAATGCCATCCTTTGAAATGATATGACCTAAAAGTTTACCTTCTTCCAGGCCAAACAAGGATTTCTTTGGATTTAAAGAAATACCATATTTTATGCATTTTAAGAATACTTGTCTGAGATGGTCTAAATACTGCTGATCTGATTTAAAAAAATAGTTAGATCATCCAGATATATACCTAGAAAATCATGAATCTCTTTAGCAAATGAAATGTCCATTGCCCTTTGGAAAGTAGCTCCTGCGTTTTTAAGTCCAAATGGCATTTTGATATACATAAATGTGCCCCATGGTGTTGTAAAGGAAGTTTTTTCTTGGTCATCAGGATGAACCAGAATCTGGTTATATCCTGAAAACCCATCTAAAAGAGAAATTCTAGAAGAACCTACTACCCTTTGCAGAATGTGGTCCATCTTGGGTAAAGGATAGTTATCTTTAAGGAAGACCTTATTCACATTTCTCAGATCTACACATAATCTTATTTCCCCAGTTTTCTTCCTAGTAGGTACTAAGTTAGATACCCACTCTGAAAATCTTATAGGTGCAATAATCCCTGCTTCATACATACGTTTAATTTCTTTTTCAATCAGTGGTAGTAATACAGGGTTGATTCTCCTGAGTTTTTGTTTGAAGGGATTCTGGTCTTCTTTCAAAGGTATAGTATGCTGAATTATTGAGGTGTCATATGATTTCAAATCCTCATAACTCCAGGCAAAAACATCCTGGAATTCTCTCATAAGTTCAACATATTTTATCTTCTGATTAGGTGGTAAAGACTTTGATAGTTTTATCATCTTTGGATTATCTTCCATTCCTAAATTATATTCTTCAATGTCTACCTTTAATGGTTCCATCTTTGGTTTCTTAGGAATATCATTGGAATCAAAGAGGTCTTCTAGAGGAGTTAATCCTTTAGGCAGATGATTGTCTTTTAGGTGAATGACCTCTGATTCTTCTTCAATTATCTCATCATGGTCCATTAGTTTTAGGTCTTGAACTTCTTTTCTAGTGAATTTTGTGGGATGAAGCATTTGAATTGAACTTTCTTCTAACATGTTGGTATCTACCTCATCTATTTGTTTAGAGTTACTGTCTGTGTCAACATCTATGTAACTATGAGAAAATTCTTTGTCTAAAGTTAAAAAATTATTAATCTGCTCATCACTTTCGAAAACTTGCCAGTTCTTCAGATTGTCAGGGATAGCTGGTCTATGCCTAATTTCAGCAGTAAACTAATGATTAGGTTCGAAAGGTAATTTGTAGGTGCTGGCAAACATGGCCAGACTGTGAGCATGTAAGTTATGTTTTCTAGGCACTACAACAAGCTTAATTTCTAGAAAAGTATTAAGAATCTCTATAACTATTCCTCTATAGTATCCTAATCTGGGATCCCTAGTCAAATACTTCCCTTTGATATGTTTAATGATTAATTCTGAATCTCCTATGAAAGAAACCCTAATTGCTCCTAATATTTTGACAAGTTTAAGTCCTAGCAAAAGAGCTTCATATTCTGCCATATTGGGGAAATTTAATCTGTAGGCATGGCCTTCAACATGGTCGTTTTCTAAGTTGTGCACCCAAACTCCTGCCCCTTCCCCTAATTTGTTGACTGAACCATCAAATTTTAAGTGCCAAAGAATTTCATGCACATAATCAGTGTCAGGGGTGGTGGGAATTTGTTTAACAAGGGGATTTGGTTTTTTGTTCTCATCTGATTTTCCTTTGTTTTCTAAATTGCCATCGGTTTCTGAAATTTCCTGAATTTGAAGACTTGATTTTCTTTTTTTTAATTTCTTTTGGTTCTGCTGCTAAACCTTGTTCAGTGTTGGCAGGATTGGTTTCAACATTGTAAAGAATGAATGAATCCATATCAAAGTGTACTAAGTAGATAGGGAAATTTTGTGGCTTTTCCTGACTACTTACTACGTATTTCATCAGTGTTTCTCTGTATATCCTCTTAGGTTGGTTGAAAACCAAGATAGTAGCATAAGACATGTCCAATTGAAGTGATCCCTGAAGCTTAGCACCCCAGGACCTGGATAATAACATTCCATATTTTGGTGGTATATCTGCTACTACTATATCCATTAGGATTATTTTTGCAGGGTATTGAACTAAAGAAACACACAAGTCTTTTATCAACCCTAAACATCTCGCCTGACTAGAATCAAAAGAAAAGATGTCTTTGTATGGTCGAGTGATGTCTAGGTCTAATTTCTCCATAACAGACTTGGGCATTAGGTTATGAGATGCCCCAGAGTCAAACATGGCATTGTGAAGGATTTTATCATGTATATTCAAGCTCACATAGAAGGGAGGAATACTTCCTTCTAAATGTTTCCCATTCACTTCAGGGCCAAAGATTAATTCTGGTTGGTCATCAAAAACATTCACAGAGTCTTCAGTTCCAGTGATTTTAAGTGATCTGTTGATTTGACTTCGGTAGGCATCATGTTTAGCTAATTCAGACAATGGAACAACAATCTTTAATTTGCCTACTTCAGTTTCCAGATTGAAGGGTTTTTCTATTTGGGCTTTTATGTTTCGAACAATGGGATTCTCTCTGTTTTCTGTGTTTTTTGTATTTTTCTCCTTTTTAGGAGTGGGGTTAAGATTTACAGTTTCTCCTAAATTGTCTTCTGGAGGTTCTTCCACGGTTCCCTTTGAAGGAAGGGGAGTGGAAGAGTCTCTATTATTTGGTTGATTGTCAGAAACATCTACTATTATTGGATTAGGGGGGTTATTGTTTGATCTAGACAAAATTTGTACAGGGGTAGTAGCTGCTTTACCTTTGATAGGTTGTTTTGGAGCTTTCTGTTTGTTGGCTTTAGGAACATCAATTCTTCTACTCCTTAAGTTATACTGCTTGTGCACTTCGTAGATAGCTGTGTCATATCCCTCCCTAAAGTCAAACGATTCTCCTGACTGAGTTTGAAATTGTTTGAGAATGTGAGCCTCTTGATCATCTTGAGTTAGGAAAACTTCTCCTTCATTGTTAAGTCCCATCAGATTTATCTGAGTATCTTCTTGGGGACCCTCATGTTGGAAATAATACTGAGAGGGGGGGGGGGGGGTGAATCAGTATTATCACATTAATAAAACCTTTTCATTTCCATAATCAGATTCATATATGCTACTTCCACAACTTCTTATGATTAAGTTAATTGATCTTCAATGAGTGCATTAGAACATTATCAACCATATTATCAGATAACAGATGCAGTAATAGAGAATAGATCATCACACATAAGGCACACACATGAACACCATGATATAAGGTGGAAACCCAATGCGGGAGAAAAACCACCTGCTGCAAGTCATCTCAATCTTCTTCTTAATAAGAAAATCCTTTTACAATATTTGTATTGGTGCAGTCTTATACCAGTACAGGAGCTACAACCCCCTTTGCTCTTGTACTAGCCGATCCATTTACTAGTACGCAGGCTGCTACCTGCTACAATGCTCCAAAGATCTCCCTTAGCTTTTGTACTAGCTTAGATACTAGTACATAGGCGCTGGCCTACAATCTTCTCTCCTCCAGGTACCACGTTTCATCAATTTTCAGACTGGATACACTGAAGCACAACACATAATCTGAAAGGCCACTTTTCATCCAATTTTCATACTGGACCCAACAACAACATTGAAGCTCATAATCAAACAACCTTCTGAATCACCCAATCACCAGATCCATGCATATACAATGATATTATGAGAGTTATCAACCAGATCTAGTACATAAAGATAAGTCATTAATCATGCTGTTATCTGAACTCAATACCAGTAACCAAACATCAGTTATGCACCCAAAACCCTGCAGAATAGTCAAAGGCAGTTAAAACAAATTTTAAGCAGGGATCGCAACTTCACTGGTATAGATCTGCGGATATATGTACTACCTTCGCACCTGCACCTTCTGTGGCGCCGTGACCACCGCACCTGCACCTTCTGTGGCGCCTCTGCATTGCGCCTTCTATGGCGCCTCTGTGGCGTCTCCGCACTGCGCCTTCTGTGGCGTCTCCGCACTGCGCCTTCTGTGGCGCCTCCGCATTGCGCCTTTTGTGGCGCCTCTGTACTGCGCCTTCTGTGGCGTCTCCGCACTGCGCCTCCGCACTGCGCCTTCTGTGGCGCCGCTGTGGCGTCTCCGCACTGCACCTTCTGTGGCGCCTCTGCACTGTGCCTTCTGTGGCGCCTCCGCACTGCGCCTTCTGTGGCGCCTCTGTGGCGTCTCCGCACTGCGCCTTTTGTGGCGCCTCTGCACTGCGCCTTCTGTGGTGCCTCCGCACTGCGCCTTCTGTGGCGTCTCCGCACTGCGCCTTCTGTGGCGCCTCCGCACTTCCGCAGCTGCAGCGCTCAAGAGATCACCCTTCACAGATTCGCTTTCAACTTCCCTTTCATAGATCAAACTTTTAAAACAATAACCCAATATTTCAGATCTTAAGATATTCGATTTGCAAGAATGAATTAGCCAAGTGATCTCCTTTGCTTTATATAGGCTTAGGCCTTTCACAATACCACGGGCCAAAACCATAGGATCAAAAAACTGTTGGACTAATACCATGAACCAACCATGAAAGTATGTGAGATCAACACTTTTGACGAAGTACCATGGTCCAAAACCATAGGTTCAAATACCAAGGACTAACTACCATGGACCAAAGGTAAGTTCTCCAACATATACGCGCTTTTCCTCATAGGTTCAAATACCAAGGACTAACTACCATGGACCAAAGATAAGTTCTCCAACATATACGCGCTTTTCCTCATAGGTTCAAATACCGAGGACTAACTACCATGGACCAAAGGTAAGTTCTCCAACATATACGTGCTTTTCCTCATAGGTTCAAATACCAAGGACTAACTACCATGGACCAAAGGTAAGTTCTCCAACATATACGCGCTTTTCCTTGCATGAAAGTGCGTGAACTTTTTCTCTACATGAAATAAACTCTTCTCTGCATAAAAGTGCGTGAACTTTTCTCTACATTATAATTTATTATCTGAGATGAGTGGGTTGCCATCAAGTACAACATATGTATCATAATGCCAACAATCTCCCCCTTTGGACTTGATGGCAACAACAACTAATCACTCTCCCCCTTTGACATCAAGGGAAAAGGGTTATGCTCCCCCTAAGAACATGCTCCCCCTGACTATAAACCAGATCTGCAAAGAAGAAACATAATCCACCAAACACCATAAATGACCATGAAAGAGATAGATTGCAGCAATAATCAGACCAGCATCCAAGATCTCCTTCTGTACGTCCTCCATAATGCCAACAATGCATTATAAGCTCCCCTGAGTACCTGTTGAAATCTCTGAATGAGCTCCTCCTTTGTATATGTCATGGTGCACCAATTTGATCATGCTCTTTCTGAGAACAAGCTGAAATGTCTGCTCTGCTATATAGTGTTGTTCATGCTCAGGCTCCCCCTGAGTGTAAGTAAGGTCTAAATAAGATGAACATCAGCAACAACACTTTATGATTTGCTCCATAGTATCTGTCAACAGCAACTAGACCAGCAACTTGTATTAGTGCATGAATCATCAAGGTATGTCCGCATCAACATAATTTCACATTCTATGTGAGAAACATCATAGCCATCCAGATCTACGTGAATCAAGTATCATCAATTGGGAATATCTGCATTAATCAACATATGTATGAAACAATCCTATCATCATATAGATAAGAGCTCATTATCATCATGTCTCCAACAATGCAACTTTGAATAATCATCCCTGTATCCAGCCAACAATCCTCATCCATTTGTGCCAAGAATGAAAGGAATCATAACTGTAATATATGATCTTTATGCATATGACGACAGCAGCATATGAGTGACTCAACATCAAGAAGATGTTAATTCAAGCTAAGTGCTTCCCTTGCAAGCATCATTAGAGAATCAACCATAAATCTGATCCAAGAACCATGTGAACAACTCATAACCATAGCAAGATGAATCATTTATCCATATAAGTATCATCACCAAGGACTATTAACCATAATGCCAATAATGCATTAAGTCCATATGCTCCCTCTAAACCTGTGCCATCTGTCTGATCATGCATATCAATAAGAAGTATCAAGACATCATCAATATCAAGTTAGAACCAAAACACTTCTAACCATCATATCCACACATCATTATTATTAACTAGAGAAAAACTGATCCTTCTCTTGAATCTGTCCCTACTGCCTTTCTTCAAACAATCATATATGCGACTGTGCAGTAACTAACTCGCGTATATATGCAACTTTCCTTTATGGAGTTTGCATATGAGATTCAGGACACTGAAGTTTTGTACTTTCAGCTCCCTCTGATTCTGGTATGTCTGTACGTTGTGCAGTGCCGCCTTTTTCTGACTGTACTTCCTTTTTCCTCCATATCTTCAAGCGTGATGATGACATTTTCTCCTTTTGATATGGTGCCCACACTTTGTTCCTGCATTCCTTAGCTATATGTCCAAGCTTGTTACATGCATAACATCTTACATGTTTCATATTCCTCCTGTAACAATCAGCAGCTTTGTGACCAAACATATTGCAAGCAAAGAAATATCCATAAAAGTACCTTGAATGTGATGATCTTTCTGCATAATGGTCTTGAACCCTTCTTCTTCTATATCTAGCTGCAACATGTCCAAGATTATGACATACATAACATTCAACATTATTCATAGGAGGAGTAAAGGATTTTCTTTGAGGAATCTCTTTTCTTGGTTGATGATGAGATTGATCTTTCATTTCTTCGTTGATCACTTTAGATTTCTCTTTAGAGTTCCTTGCCTCACCTTGTGAACTAGATTCACCTTCAACAGATTCATGGAAACCAAGACCAGTCTTTATAGCAGGAGACCTTTGACTACTAAGAATATCATCCAAGACTTTAGAACTATCTTGAAATTGTAAAAGCTTATCCTTTTCTTCTAGTTTACCTTTCAAGATATTTACCTCAACCTGAAGTTGTTCTTCCTTTTCAAGAGATTGATTTTTCAAATCTTCTTCAGCTTTCCTTCCTTCTTCCATTTGTTCCCTTAGTTTGAGAATCTCCTTTTCTTGTTCTTCATTCAGATCCTGCTGCATTTGACGAACTCGAAAGGCACATTCTAGTTGAGATTTTAAGCTGGTGACTTCGTTTTCTTGTTTTGCAATAGCTTGGAGTAGATCTGTATTCTGCTTCTTTGATTCTTCAAGATCTCCTTTTAGTGAGAGGATTGTAGCTTCAAGATTTTCATAGTAGTTGGATCTATCTTTGAGTTTCTTGATGGTTGTGCTTCTTTCGTTGACTTCTTTTCTTAATGATGTCACTTCATGCTGCAATTTTTGACATTGGTCTTCCATGTCCTTGAGTAGCTTTCTTACCTTGTTTCCTTCTTCTAGTTGGGCCTTTAGTTTGGTAGCTTCTTCTTTGAAATCACATTCCCTTTTGTTCAATAGATCTTGTTGATCTCTAATTTTGTCTGTCAGCCTTTTAAATTCTGCCTCTATTTGATATCTTTCTTGTTCACCCATAAGAGCAAATTCAGTAGTTTCGCTATCACTTTCATCTCTTCCAAAAGGAAAGATAGCTGGAACATCAGAGGATAATATATTCATACCTGATAATGATTCTGAATCTGATTTTGAATCTGAAGAGCTTCTTATACCTAATCCCCAATCGATTCTCCCACTGTCATAGTTCTTCTGAGATGACTTCTTTTTCTTAGGTGCTTTCTTCTTAAGCTTCTTTTGCATTGTTCCACGGATCTCCTTCAAGCGATCAAACTTCTATCAAAGGACCGGCTCTGATACCAATTGTTGGAAATAATACTGAGAGGGGGGGGGGGTGAATCAGTATTATCACATTAATAAAACTTTTTCATTTCCATAATCAGATTCATATATGCTACTTCCACAACTTCTTATGATTAAGTTAATTGATCTTCAATGAGTGCATTAGAACATTATCAACCATATTATCAGATAACAGATGCAGTAATAGAGAATAGATCATCACACATAAGGCACACACATGAACACCGTGATATAAGGTGGAAACCCAATGCAGGAGAAAAACCACCTGTTGCAAGTCATCTCAATCTTCTTCTTAATAAGAAAATCCTTTTACAATATTTGTACTGGTGCAGTCTTATACCAGTACGGGAGCTACAACCCCCTTTGCTCTTGTACTAGCCGATCCATTTACTAGTACGCAGGCTGCTACCTGCTACAATGCTCCAAAGATCTCCCTTAGCTTTTGTACTAGCTTAGATACTAGTACATAGGCGCTGGCCTACAATCTTCTCTCCTCCAGGTACCACGTTTCATCAATTTTCAGACTGGATACACTGAAGCACAACACATAATCTGAAAGGCCACTTTTCATCCAATTTTCATACTGGACCCAACAACAACATTGAAGCTCATAATCAAACAACCTTCTGAATCACCCAATCACCAGATCCATACATATACAATGATATTATGAGAGTTATCAACCAGATCTAGTACATAAAGATAAGTCATTAATCATGCTGTTATCTGAACTCAATACCAGTAACCAAACATCAGTTATGCACCCAAAACCCTGCAGAATAGTCAAAGGTAGTTAAAACAAATTTTAAGCAGGGATTGCAACTTCACTGGTATAGATCTGTGGATCTCTGTACTACCTCCGCACCTGCGCCTTCTGTGGCGCCGCGACCACCGCACCTGTGCCTTCTGTGACGCCTCCGCACTGCGCCTTCTATGGCGCCTCTGTGGCGTCTCCGCACTGCGCCTTCTGTGGCGCCTCCGCACTGCGCCTTCTGTGGCGCCTCTATACTGCGCCTTCTGTGGCGCCTCTGTGGCGTCTCCGCACTGCGCCTTCTGTGGCGCCTCCGCACTGCGCCTTCTGTGGCGCTTCTGTGGCGTCTCCGCACTACGCCTTCTGTGGTGCCTCCGCACTGCGCCTTCTGTGGCGCCTCCGCACTGTGCCTTCTGTGGCGCCTCTGTGGCGTCTCCGCACTGCGCCTTCTGTGGCGCCTCTGTGGTGTCTCCACACTACGCCTTCTGTGGCGCCTCCGCACTTCCGCAGCTGCAGCACTCAAGAGATCACCCTTCACAGATTCGCTTTCAACTTCCCTTTCATAGACCAAACTTTTAAAATAATAACCCAATATTTCAGATCTTAAGATATTCGATTTGCAAGAATGAATTAGCGAAGTGATCTCCTTTGCTTTATATAGGCTTAGGCCTTTCACAATACCACGAGCCAAAACCATAGGATCAAAAAACTGTTGGACTAATACCATGAACCAACCATGAAAGTACGTGAGATCAACACTTTTGACGAAGTACCATGGTCCAAAACCATAGGTTCAAATACCAAGGACTAACTACCATGGACCAAAGGTAAGTTCTCCAACATATACGCGCTTTTCCTCATAGGTTCAAATACCAAGGACTAACTACCATGGACCAAAGGTAAGTTCTCCAACATATATGCGCTTTTCCTCATAGGTTCAAATACCAAGGACTAACTACCATGGACCAAAGGTAAGTTCTCCAACATATACGCGATTTTCCTCATAGGTTCAAATACCAAGGACTAACTACCATGGACCAAAGGTAAGTTCTCCAACATATACGCGCTTTTCCTTGCATGAAAGTGTGTGAACTTTTTCTCTACATGAAATAAACTTTTCTCTGCATAAAAGTGCGTGAACTTTTCTCTACATTATAATTTATTATCTGAGATGAGTGGGTTGCCATCAAGTACAACATATGTATCATAATGCCAACACCTCAAAGCTGGAAGCTTCTACATAGTTCTCCTAGAAAGGGGGTCTAATGTTTTGATCTGGACCAATCTTCCGAGGGTTCTGGTTTTTGTTTTTCCGGAAATTAGGATTCCTCCCTGTGTTGGTTGGCTGACCATCCCAAGGGGATTTTCTTTCTATTGTTTCCACTTTGTCTCCTAATCTTTCCATACCTTTAATTATAACATCCAGTTTCTATTCAACAATTGAAGTTTCTTCTTTCACTGGTATCCTTCTTTCACTCCTAACCTTGGCACGTTTGGACATTAGGTTAGCTTCAACACTGACAGCTATACTTTGCATCTCTTCCAAAGTTCTACGGGCTCGTTCCCTTAGCTGAAAGGCCATATCATAATCAAATCGATCAGGGGATTTGATTAGGGCCAAATCAGGTAAGGGTTTGAGGTTTTGAGGAATGGCATTGTAGACAGTATTGAACCTAGTGCAGTAATCCTGCACAGTTTCTTACGTTCCTCTCTTAAGGTTTTCATACTCGGATAAGATATACAGAGGATCTTTATTTTTCTCCCAACGATTCAAGAATTGTGTATAAAGGGTTTTTAGGCTATCTATGCTGTTTGCTCTTAGAGCCCTAAACCAAGTTCTGACTTCCCCAGTTAGACTCTAAACAAATATCCTCATTCTTACATCATCAGCATCAATCTCATATATTTCAAAGTAGTTAGTCATTCTTTTGGTATGTTGTTGAGTTGTGGAGGTACCAGTACCATCGAATGGAGTGATTTTACTTTGGTAGTCTTGAGGCATGGCACCTAAATTGGCAAGTAAAACCAGGAGGGTATACCTATTTGCCATGCCTGTAGGTAATGATGGAACAACAGCTGGGGTAGGGGCAACAACGGTAATTTTAGATGTGGATGGAGGGGTAGAAGGAGGGGTCTGTGGTGGGGTGGTTTGGGTTTGAGATGTATGAGGGAATGGTGAGGAACTTGCAGAAGTAGCAGTGATTATAGAGGGATTAGGTGTCCCTTCATAAGTAAGCTCAGATTGTACCGAACTCTGTAAATGTCTGTCAATTGAGGAACTGACAGCTTCAAACTGTAACTCTTCAATAAACACTGGGTCTGGGACCAAGTCAATCAATTCAGAGTCAGAAGATGTTCTAAATAAAGAGGTCTCAAATTGCTCGTCAAAGGGTTCGTCCTCAAGATAAATCCACCTAACAGGGCAAGATCATGATCTGTAGATGGGCTGAGAACTAGCAGTACTTTCTTGACTTTCCTGTCTCCTAAGAATTCTGGGGATTAGATTGGGGTTCTCAAACACTGGTGGTGGATTTGGATCAGGATTTGACCTACTGTAACGAGTCCTTTCTAAAGCCAGATTTCTTGGTTTTGATTTTCTAAATTAATATCAACAACAACTTCTGTGATTTCTTTAAGATTCTTCATATTTGAATTTAAACATGCCTAAAGATTTGTTTGACTGAGGAACTGGTTCATGTTTAGTCCATAAACTAAATGGTAGATTGACTGAAGCAGCACTCATCTACTTATGCACTTGCAAAGCAAGAGCAGTTCGAAGGCTACCTGGCTAACCTCAAGCTCCGTCTGTAGTTTATAAAGTAAACAAAAATAGCAACAAATTTTAGTTCCCCAGTATGGATGCCACTATGTTATCACTCAAATTTTCTTATAAGTTGTAGGAAGAGGAAAGGGGTCCGAGGTAACCACAAAACAACTTTTGGGTACAAAATCTAGCCAATCTGTACCTAGAGAGGACTTTCTCTTTAAGTTTTAGCTTTGTTTTATAAGGTTTTAGGCTAGTAATGAAAGCTTTGGGATTTTGATTGAGTTTGTTGGTGAAATTCAATAGCAGAGGGGTATAACTGAATATTTCAGGCCATTGGGCTAATGGAGTCAAAAGAAGATGGCTCAACTGGATTTGATTTCTCAGCAAAGGATGGCTACACAAGGCAAGATAGCTAAACAGGGAGCAAATGGTAACTTGAAAGGATGGGATGGGCTCAAAAGGGAAGAAGGGCAATTAAGGATCCTTCCACATGTCTTGAGAAGAGGGAATTTGGATGATCACTAGTAAAAAACAATTAAGGATTTTTTTGCTAAATGATTTAAATGATAAATTAAGAAGCAGGAGCAATTAAGAGTTCCTTGCCTATCATAGTTTTAGAGGAAAACATTAAGAATAAAAATGATTGAAAACAAATTGCAGTTAAGCACTTTCTGAATTATGCTTTTTTGATTTAATATTCAGATATGGAACATAATTGAGATATTAAACAAGAAAACAATAACTATACATGAGTTATAAAATACTTATTTGTCCCATGTATTGCACTTGAATCCTGTAAAAAGTCCTTTGTATCAATTCTACATCCAGATAGTCATGCAAGATTTGATCCAACAACACTTTATTCCAAAGTAATCAGTTTTACAACAATGTCTAAGAATCCACCCTCAATACTCTAAATGAGGGAGTATTTATACAAAAATTTTACAACAAAATATCTCATAACAAAGAGAGATATATTCTAGGGTGACTAACTATAAGTTACATGAAAATAGAGATAGATGGTCTCGTAGATAGAAGATAAAGTAAACTAATGGCTTGATGTCCCTGTTTTTGTGAATGAGCTAGAGGCAGGCCCTAAGATGAGGCATCTTGTTGTCTTCCTTGTGAATTCGTGCTCGCTGTTCTGCTTTTCACTTTCTCACTAATACACTTTGACCTGTTTTGATACTATTTACCTGTTTGATCCTTGTTCATCCTCTTTACCCTCATTGATTGTAGTAAATAATGCAAATTTACTTGTTTGCCAAGGATAAATTACAAAATGTCTAGCATTTCTTCCCACCATTTTTCGTGTGGTATTATGGTCCTTTTAAGTTTTCTGAGGATTTCATCAGTCTCGGTGTACCTGAAAAAAGTAGGCTAAAATGGAAACAAATGCTTTAACTCATGCTCAACATAGAAAAGGTTCTCTACACTGTCATAGAGAACTCTGCCTGTAGGCAGTGCTTTTGGTGCTGATATACTGGTTGAGGAACTTGCCTAGTTCTCTGCATATTGATCCAATTTGTCAACATAATCTATATGCCTCATTAATTTATCATTGATAACTAAAGGAATGGGTATCCCTTTGTTCTGCAAAATATTAAATTTCTCCATAAAAGCATTAATCTCTTCCTGCATGTTTTGGCATCTTCTTTCCAAGTTTTGCATTAGAGACCTTTTAGTCAATACCTTTTTCACTTCCAGAATAGTCCCGGTTCTGTCTTCAATGCCCATTCCTTCCAGTTGATACTTGTTCTTACTATTCAAAAAATTTATAAGCCTGGTGGCTTCTTTAGGCATCCTTCCTAATTCTTCCTTTGTCCTCCGAATTTCTTCGAGTGCTACCTTTACTAAATCAATCTGTTCAAATATTATTTGTATTGATGGCCAAACATCATTTATTGACTAAGTGATGTTGGACCAAAGAATCTTCTTGATTTCTGCGAAGGGCTTGTCAAATGTGAGGTCCTTTTCTAATCATTTCACCTTTTGTTCTAACCCTTTATTTTCCCTCACCTTTTCCGCAAAATTTATCTTTGAAAGGTCATATCTCTGTTCTAAGGTAACATATTGTTCTTTTACCTTTTGCAACTCTGAAACTTGGAGCTTCATCTCCTCCATTGATTTTATGAATTCCTCTGTACTTAGACCTAAAGTTCATGTTGATGTTGTTCCTCTACCTATAACTACTTCAGTTGTGGCCATAGGGACATTGGGTGCCAGAGCTGTTTCGAGTGTTGAAGGGACTGTCGTGGAGACCACGGGGATCACATTTAGTGGCTGGGAGTCGACTCTCCCTGCTTGCTTTTAAGTGATCTTTATAATTCTTGCTCGGTCTCCTTCAGTTGTTCATTAAGCTATAGGAACAAGTCCATAAGCTCCTCTTCATACTTCCTTTTAATAATTTCTTTAGTTTGTGGATGTCTGGATGGGGGTAATTTTAGCTGCTTTCTCAAGGCAGCTATATCTTCACCTTTTTTCTTTATTAAGGCTTCTGCAGCCTTCACATCCTTTGGATTATGTCCTAATCCAATTACTAACTCTTCCAAATATTTAATTCTGTTATCCTTAGCCTGTGAAGAGGCTCTCTCTAGTTGTAATTGGGCAGTTGTATTATTTAGAGAATTCTCTAATCTTTGGGCCATCATGGCCTTACCAGTCAAAGTTGAATATAGCGTTTCCCCTGTTTGCCTGTGCAGCTCAATTTGATCCAAGGGATAAATATCTTTAGCCATGACCTCAAAATTGGTTTGAAGATAATCTGCAGCTGTTTGAGGTTTCTGCACTTTAGGCTTGAAGAGGCTCATTTCCATTTTTCCCTCCTTGATGTCATAGGCTGACATCAACCTATTCTGATTAGTGCGAGCCATTTTTAAGTATTGATTATAGACCTGGATTCTCAATGGCTCATTCCTAGCGTTGATATTCTTGAATTTCTTCTTAAAATCTAGGTTCTCACTTCCTGGAGGCTTGAAGGATGACACTTCATTGCTCTATTGTCTCTCTAGCTCCTGTCTCTGTGAGTTAGAAGGTGTCCCACCTACTAGGAAAGTCTGGTGACTGTCTACACCTTCTCTTCTTTGACTGTCTGTGGTTTCTTCAAAAATTTCATCTTCTGAATGAGGATTTATCCTGTGCCTTTTAGCACCAGGCTGGTCTGATAAGCTACTGGCAGGGGCAGCTATTTCCCTATCTCTCTTTTTGTTTCTTTCCTCATTCAGAGGAGTCTGCAAAATTGGGGGCTCTTATACATTAACTTGAGTTGGGTGAGCCTATGTTTGAGCCTGCTCTTGAGAAGTTTCAGGCTGCTTAGACATGATTGATTGTTCTGTTGCTTGGGTGCTAGTCTCTGGTCCCTTTCCCTTGGATGTCCCTGTAAGTGGTGTGCTGGTGTCCTGTGAGTGCTTCTAGGAGGTTTCAGCTGTAGAGGCACTGATCTCTGATGCTGACCTTTGAGATGTTTCAAATTGTACCTGTCCAAAAGAATCTAGGTCAAGTGTTTTTTCAAGATCCTTCATCACATTTTCTATATTGACCTGTTCAACATCAGTTTCCACTAAGGTACCTTCCCTCCATTCATCCATATTGGCAAATTGTTCAATCTCTGGAATTTTGTGATGTATGTAAGGTGATAGTCTATTTTTTGTCCTTCTATCACAGATGAAACTATGGGGATCATAAGGAAACCAACTAAAACTCTTGTGTAGTTTAAGCTGATCTTCTAGAATTTTCTCTGCTTCTTTCCATGCTTCCCTAGTGTTGCAGACGAAAGCGCCTAATTGAATCTTGATTCTGAGTTGTGTTTTCTTCTTGGCTTTGTAAAAATGAATCAAGTCTGAATTTATCATTTGTCTGTAATATTCTAATGCAAACAGTCTCATTGGAACATATTTGGGCAGCTTAAATGGGGAAAGCTCACATCCATATACTCTGAATTCTGTATGGTTCTGGTATAGATACCAGTCACCAAATTTGTATTATTTAGAGAGCTGGAGGATCTTCTTGATATCATCACTGATTCTGGGAGGTGAAACTCCTGTCAGCAAGGTAGTTGCTGGGTGTACAAACTGATCAATAAACTCATTATAGGAATAAGGGTTGTCATAAGATTCATGGAAGATGGAGGTCCAAAAGATGACAGACCTTGGATTACCCTTAGTATCTAGTTTCATGACAGAAAATGAAAATTTATCTGGTTGGTAGTAGAGAATGAGGTGATATATAAAGGTGGAAAACTTGAAGAGCCTTCCAGTCTCCAGTCTTGTGAATTGGTTATGAATTTTGTCAACAATGAATGAGGCATAGTCATACTTGACAGTAGGGGGCTGTCTAGGAGTAAAAATAGACATCAGCACTAGGGTCAGTTCATCGACATACTCACTAGTGTTGAATCCCATGACTGCAGATATCATGTTGACTATGATTTTACCGATATCAGTGAAGAAAACTTGCAGATAAGGAGGTGGGTCCTTGGATTGATATTGCTTTAGTATGAAGGTCTGGCAGAGGCGATCAAATTCAGATTGGGACAATTTAGCTGATTGCTCAAGTAAATGTCCAATGGAAATGGGGGTGAGGGCCTGGCTGGAGTGAAATTGCAGCATCTCATTGATTGACTCAGCAGTTATTGGGAAAATGACTGTTTGGTTGGGAGACATAACTGCTCTACGGTTGGGGTCATAATTGGCATGGTAATGATGGATTATGTCAAGGAAAACATGGACAAAGGGAAGAAAGTATATGGGAAGATTAGATTCCCACAGTCCTATGACATCACGGCCATTCAAGTAGTTATCCCTACATTGGAAAAAGACTTTGAGGTGATTTTTATCAGTAGTTAAGTCTTTTATCTGGAAGTCCTTATCTGTGAGAAGCAGATAGTCTAACTCTCGATGGGGAGCATTAATGGGTGCAACATTCAAAGCTACCGAGGTTTCCATTTCTGGTTCTTGTGGATTCAGAAAGGGAACTTGGGTTTTCTTTATGAAATGGGTAAAGAAGAGGGTCTGGGGAACTTAAATGATGAAAGCAATAACTAAATTATAATAAATTTGGGCCTTTTCGTCAATTTACGGTGGAAAACAAGTATTTGCATGGTTTGTGTTGGGAAATTGGAAAAAAACCTGTTTTTTGGGGGAACGGTGACAAAATGTAGGTACTGGGTGTGGCTAGAGGGCTCTGGGCTACGTCGGCTGCGAAGTTTGGAGCAGGTTGGCGGCTGGAAGCTCAAACTGGTTGACCTCGACGTGTTTTCATGGGTGTACAGGTTTGCAGGATAAAACAGTGAAAACGACTTATTTTTTTTATATACAAAGTCAGAGTTGGCGGGCTTTAGAATTCGGACGAATGGCATCAACGACAAAATGACATGATGTTTTGTCATTTATGGGAGGGCGGTAAACAGTTTCATATCGCACCGCTTATGGGGAAGGGTGGTATTTTGCATTGGGCCAACGATTCCATAGAAAAAGCGACGCGTAGCAAGGTACTGTGCACAAAACCTCTTTGTGATCGCACGTTAACGTGCGGTCACAAAGGGTCATGCGATTTGCATGTCAGCCATCACATGTGGGAGATGTGATCGGATGGTGGTCGGGGGGTATGAAGTGACAGGGTTTTAGTGCAGGCGGGCCCCGATATAATTAAGTATTGTTTAATCACATCGGGGGCGGTGGGATTGGTTGATGAGGTTATTAATTAACCATGAGGGTTAATTAATCCCATTTTGATGTTTCAGGGGGTTTAAGGCTATTAATTAGTTACTGATTAACTAATTAATCCCATATTTAAACATATTACGGTTATAATTAACCAGGGGCGGGATATATAAGAATTTTAGGATTATTTACATAATTAAAGTAATACTGGAGAGGGTAACTTTTACAAGGGATTTATAAATTAATATGTTAATAGTTAGTATGACATTATGAAATGAAAGCGCTAAGTATAAAATGTTTAAAGTGTGTTTTTAAACTTAGGCTAAAGTGAAACGAGGGTTTTTAGTGGACAATTTTGTAATTTTCCTAAGTAAAATAGGATTTTACTCAGGAAAAACTTATGAAGGGGAATGAATGACTTTTATGAATGGTTTAAGTACTTAGGCTTTATAAATTATTGGGCCAAGGGTCTGGTCCCTCTAGAAGTAAGAGAAATGCTCTGAGCCCCTTTAACTTTGTAAATGTCTTTAGTACTTAGGGGAAATTAGTGAAACTTAAAGGGAAAATGGATAGGGAAATTAATTAATCTGACTTTGTTTCTTTGATGTGTTGTATCCAATGTAAGTTTTACTTTGTCCAAGTGATGAAAAAAAAATATTTAAGCATTAAACTTCTCCATTCACCACACATTTATTCTGCAACCATCATCTACTTACCCTACCTACTTTATCCTCGCATTTTCACTTCTTTATTAGGGTGAAATTAGACTGGCAAACCCTTTTCTCACTTTCTTTTCCTTTACATAATGATATCTATCTAAAACTACACTTATTACATCCAAGGGCTCAGATTAAACTGTTGAGCTCATTTTATTGACTCTACCTAGCTACTTATTTGCCAAGATTACACTGTTTGGTCAGATATTTATTTTCTATTTCTACAACATAAAATTGAAAAATTAATTAGCCAAGTTTAAACTGTTTGACTATTTATGAATTGTGGCATAAGTGAAAAACTGCACACAATTTTATTACACAAAAGTAAAAAGTAGTGGCATCTAGACTTGCACACTTCCATGGTCTTTTATTTTTGTTGGGGTTCATTTTCTTTCATTTTTTGACCATATTTTATTCTTTTTACCCTTTGATTTTTCTTTTAGGGTATACCTTCCTTACATTTTGTAATTTTTTTAATTTTTTTGAAAATATGGAAAACCTTTGCAACAAGAAAAGGTATGAACATATTACATAGCTCATCCAGTCAATCATGAAATATGACACCTATTGGTATAGAGGCCTAACAAATTCTTCTGTAAAAATTTCCCAAGTGATAATTTGTTTACGAGAGCAAAGCCGTCGATACCATATGAACTGATTTGGTTCCAAATATAAAGTTGCAATACATACCTTTTGTGTGTTTTGCACATTATTGAGATCGAAAAATTGCTCCATCTATAATATCCATGTTGCGGGATCCTTTCCACAAAACTTCCTCATATCTATTTTTGGAATATGGTGGGTCTTCGATCCAACATTAGAGTCTATGAAATCATGATTAACATTTCTTTTGTTTGCATCATGAGTTTCCTTTACTACCCTTTCACCATTAGTAAGTATTTCTTGTAGAAATTTTGTCAAATCTGTCTTCAAATCTGCCATGTCTGTCTTCAAATATTTCTCCAAATCTGCCATGTCTGTCTTCAAAACTGTCTTCAAATCTGCCATGTCTGTCTTCAAATCTGCCATGTATGTCTTCAAATCTCTCTTCAAATCTATCTTCAAATCATCCATCTTAGCTTCCACGCCATTCATCTTAGCTTCCATGCCCTTTATCTTATATTCCACACCATTTATCTTAGCTTCTGTTAGCTTTTGTGAGAGTGACATTTGTTGCACTTGGTCTTTGTAATTTTGATATATCATGTAGAATTTCTTCCTCTTCTTCATGAGTCATGCTAGAGCTTCAGGTTGCTTACTAGGTGTTTGCATTTTCTTTCCTCGGGGCATCAGTTACCGAAAATAATTCTCTACTATGCCCTTTGAATTCCTTCAAAATAATTTTGCAAACCAAGCTTGAGCAAAAATTTAAAAAAATATACACACCTTTTTTCACTTTGTAGGAGCTCGATATTGCCTTTGATGTATCTCTGTAATTTCGGATCATCCAGTTCTAAAATTATGACCTACAGTAGCCCTCTGTGTCCTCTTTCCAATGCCACCAGTTTGATCCAAATTGGATTCTCCAAGAAAGAGTTATGCCAAATCTCCCACAGTGACTTGATTATAGACTAGTTCAGTAGAGCAACCTTGTATGACATGCCACGTGTCCCTATTTTGACCTTTGGCTCTGAAAATTATATACAAGAAACTACAGTCCATCCTCTTTCTGTACCTTCTTACGAAATTTCAATCCGATGCTCAGAGAGAAAGTTATGACCATTTTTCTCAGGTCACCTGTTTGGAATGTAATTCAGGAGTCTGCAAGAAGACCAACTTCCTCAAATCATATCACTGCAAATATAGTGCGAAAAGCTCTGAAATTCAGAGCCAAGGTTTAGTGCAATTTCATCTCAAATGGGTTTTTTTTTGCTTCTGAAACGTTGCAAAAAAAAGTTATAGCGAAAATGCCACGATGATCTATTTGGAGTAGCGAAACCCTAGAATCAAAAGCTCTGATACCAAATGTTATGAAACCAGCTCACAAAAAGATAGAAAAGATAGATAAACGCCTTAGAATTCAGCCTCTTCGAGGGGGAAACCTCCTTTATATTACATAAATGAATAATTCTTGGATGATTCAAATGACAAAACCTCCTTTCTATATACAGGAGTCTAAGGAGTCACAATATAAACCAACTGACCTAACAATAATAATATAAAGGCACACAAATAACAATAGAGGGAGTCTATGGGGCACAATAATAACAATATGGGGACAACAGGGGCACAAAAATATTAATAAGGGATTCAAATACAACAGTAATGGGGTAATCACTAGTATTGTAGGGACCTAACAATATTTATAGCCAAGGGTAAAACTGACCCTTGAAGGACATCAAGATATTGGAGGACTTGATAAGTGGGAAGAGTATCTCACTTTGGTCGAGTTTCCATACAACAATGGTTATTAGAAGTCACTGAGGATGATTCCTTTTGAGACATTATATGGGTGGAGTTGTAACACTCCATTTAGTTGGAGTGATCTAGTTAGTAGGGTATTGATTGGACCAGATATGTTGGCAAATATGGAACAAGAGATGCAAGTGATCAAGAAGAATCTCAAGGTAACACAGGATAGGTAGAAGAGTTATGTAGACAAGAACAGATTGTTCAAGGAGTTACAGGTTGGGGAACAAGCGTACTTACGCATCAAACTGAAGAAGAGATCCTTGTGGATTGGATCATGCGCCAAGATGACACCTCAATTTTGTGGACCCATCAATATCGTTAAGAGGATTGGGTCAGTATCCTATCGACTTGCACTGCCTCCGATAGTGAAAGTACATGATTTTTTCCATGTCTCATTGCTTAAGAAGTATGTTAAAGATGTTGATCATGTGATTGACTGGCTTGTATTGTAGGTGGAACTAGATGGAGAATTCCAACCCAGGTCTCATTGTATATTGAAAAAAAAGGTACTCATGCTTCGGAACCGAGTGATAGAGAAAGTTAAAGTGCAATGGAAGCACTTTGGTCCCGATGAAGCTACATGGGAGATGACAGATCAGATGCGAGCCATGTATCCTTCCTAGTTTGTTGGTTGAGGAAAAGCAACTTTGATATGGTGGTTTGGTGATTACTTATGGTGGTTGGTAGTTGCTTTATGGTGGTTTAGTATTTGCTTATCATGGCTTTGTATATGCTTCATGGTGGTCTAGTATTTGGTTTATGTTGGTTTAGTATATGCCTTATGGTGATCGATATATGATTTATGATGGTTGATACATGCTATATGATGTTTTGATACATGATTTATGATGTTTTTATATATGATATATGATGTTAGTATATGTTTGATATGTGTTTGGTATATGATTTGGCATATGTTTTGGTATATATTTTTTTGATGATGTTGCTATATGTACACCCATGTATGGATGTAAATACCATAACAAGCCGTGTTATAAATCTTCACTATGTGGTATGGGTGCCATGTTATTACGTTATGTTATCATGATTTCATGTGGATTGGAACTCAGCAGGATGATCATTGTAAATACCGTAATGATATGTCTTATAAAGCTCCACTATGCGGTATGTTGTCATGATGTTCTTCTCTTGAGTAGATATTTGATTGTAAATATTGCATCGATTTGTGTTATAAAGCTCCATAAGTAGTATGCCTTTTTTTAGCAGGTTGTTGATGCATATGTGTGATTGAACACCGAGGACAGTGTCCCCTAAGGGGGAGGGTTTTGTAACAACCCTAGTGAAATTCCATGTAATAAAGTTAAAAACAATAACCAAAAATGACTGGGACACTTATTCCAAGCTAAATGTTGGGAAAGACATCCTAAGGGGTGTTTATTTGGTTGTTTTTGGCTAAGGAAATTGGAAAAGGAAATGGCTAAGGAATTAAAAGGCACTTTGGCACATTTATTTACGAAAATAATGGAAATTAGGAGAAAAAAGAGGTGAAAGGTCACAGGTTGCATGTGAGGAGGAAAATGAAGAAAATAGAGACCTCATTCATAAAAATGCTTTTGAGGATCAGTTGGTAACCTTTTGTCAATTTAGTGTTGGAGCTCTCTCTCATTATTGTCTCTCTCATACTCTTGGATACTTAGATATTTCTTGGAGCACTCTTGGAGAGTGTGGCATACTTGGATTCTTGGAGAAAGAAGGAAAAGGAAGAGTAGGAAAGCACAAGAAGGCATCAACATCACCAACTACATCATATTTTCTTGTAGGTATTGAGTTGCATGTATGCTTTATTCATTAGTTTTGGCATGCATGGCACATGCATGTGGATTATTGGTTGTGATCTGTCGTTGGCATGGAGGATTGCCTGGATCGACAGTGGATTTCGTAGCCTTACCATTTCCTGGATAGCCATGGTGATTGTGGGTTTACTTCCATTAATATGTTTTGGTGGTTCTCATGTTTCCTTAGCTTGGGTTGAATTACTAGTCTTGGAAACCCTAGTTGAACAAATTCTTTGGAAGACCTATAACAACTTGGGTTGAGTTACTAGTCGTGGAAGCCTTGGTTGGACAAATGCTTTGGAATCCCTTGGTGGGTTGAGTTACTAGTCTTGGAAGCCTTGGTTGGACAAACGCTCTGGAAGCCCTGTATAAGTTGTGGTTTGAGTTACTAGTTCTGGAAGCCTTGGTTGGACAAACGCTCTGGAAGCCATGGAAGACTTGGATGGAGAACAATCTGATGATGATTTTAGTGATGTCCGACCGTGAGGTGGAATCATTGTTTGATGGGTTGAGGTGGAAGGCCTATGGAAGCCCTGAATGAGTTTTGATTGATGTGTTCTATGAGATCCCAAATTCATGCTTGGAATATGGCATGGGGGTGAATGAATAAAGAGAGATTTGGCTAAGCCATTTTACAGTCAGGTGGAATGTGGTAGTCCCATCTCTGGTTGGCTGACTGCATTCATTGATGAGAAATTCATTCCCTTGTTTTTCATGTGTAAAGGTACTGATGTATTTATGTATTTGATGGCTGATATGTTTATTGCATTTATGGTCCTGTTATGCTGGTTATATGCACATTTTATGATAGCATCTATGTATGGCTCTCAGCATGTTTTTACTTGTGTGTGAATGGATAATGTGTTTATGACCCAATAGATGATAATGCAGCAAATAACATGAGCAAACAATGGTTCATAGTGATTCTCAGGAGATCCCTACACTTAACTCTGTTATTTACACATGTAGGTTACATGTCGATGATATGTTTGACGAAATGCCTGTCATGGCTAGTAGGGATCCGGTCAAGGTCTTGAACAATTATTCTCTTTAGTACTTTCATTTCCATGTTACTTTACTGATTTGAAGAGATGGATCAATTATGGGCAGTGTCTTGGGCTCTGAGCCAGAAAAAGTGGCTTAAATCTCAGGGTCATTGGCACAACACTGACAATTTTGGTCCACAGTCACTAGCAAGCATGCCTATGAGAGCGAATTTAGGTTGTTGGTTTCTCCCTTGCCCATAGCATGAGAGTGACTATGGCCCAAGAGGCCTAAAACAATAGTGGGAACCAGTGACAGGTTGTCTGAGTGGCTGGCTTGCCCTCTAAGGGTTCTGTTGATGATGTTGGATGTATGCATGGTGTGTTTCCGTCAGTTCTACTTCGTTAAGGTGACTTAGGAGGTCGAATCATATCATAGTGGCCTCCCGTCGCATGTTTACCCTGGCTAGTCGGTTACTTAGGTAGATGTGGGAGGAGGGTGTTAGAGAGAGCGTCATATTGTATTTCATATTATCAAGTGAAATGAAATGTTGAAGCATGTCAAACAGGGCAAAGCAAGCTCATAAAGGAGTTTAAAATCATCAAATCACCCACAAGGAGTTAACTCAATGAAGAGAAAGGTCATGTCGGCAGATAATTTTTTTTAGTTGTAGATCCATTCAACTGGGTGTGAGGGAGAAAATAAGATGATGAACACTATGTAAGGGGGTGGTCACTCCCATAACCAATCCTCTCCAATCATCATTATTCATTCAACCCTAATCTATTCTAAACTTAGATATGCTACTAGCAACATTAAACAAAATTAAATTCCAAAAACGGTGAACGTCATACAAGTGTGGCCTCTAGAAGAATTGCAATAGACATGTGTGCGTGCTCAAGGGAATGTAAATTTCCAAGTTAATATGTCTCTAAACTATTACCAAGACTTAGTGCACATAGGTAAAATGAGCTCATTAATCCTCTAAATATGAATAAACCCACATGGTGTCGTAGGTATTTGTTAAATGAAGTGACTAAAACCGTGACAATATTGAGAAGAAAAGTACATTTTGAATGAGTTTGATAACATATAGTCTACAGTGGAAATGATTTATTATAGAAGAATATACATAAATGTAAAAAAAAGAAATAAATTACTCTACAAAGGAATTGAATAAAACAAACAACTTTATTGTACCTATGTTCATTTCTTCGCTATGGTGAAGTTAAATGGAAAAGAAAAAATTGTATGGGTATATTTGGTGTAGGTGTACATTACAAATGGTATTAGAGCTAAAGCTTCAGTATTGCAGCCAATTTAAGGGAAAACTATAAGAAACGTTGTTGTGTTTCATTATAAAAAAAAGAGAATTGGAAATATGGCAACTTTGCCTACAAGACCAAAATTTTCACCCTTATATAAATCAGTCTCGAGAGATGGATATAATTAGATGAGGTACATAACTAAAGGCATACATCACCAATTATAATCATATAATGAACCATAAATGAGAAATCAAATAAATTTCTATATTATCAGTTAAGAAAATGAGAAGAATAAAATCTTTTCCAGAGCACATTGAAATAAAACTTTGTTACGTAAGTTGAGATATCAAAACATTAATTGAATTAATGTTGAGGTACCCTCAACTACAAGAACAGTATGTTGTGTGTCTAGGAGAGAAATCAGTTGTTTGGATGTGTTGAGTATTAACACATGTTAATAGTAAATCATATCTCATGGTCGTGGGATAGTAAATAAAGAGAAATCTATGATTTATAATAATAGGGAAGTATAAGTGTAGCTAATCAAGAGATATGTCTGTGGAAAGGAAGTATCAATTCTTATATTGTTAAAGAATTATCAAGCATTAGATAGATATGTGTAGGAGATAAAGTAGGGATTTATATATGAAATTACTCTGAAAACATATAATCATTTGTATGATGGTTGCATGTCAATATTGGCAAGACCCCTTTTGTTAAATTACACAAAATATTATTTCGATACAAACTTTAGAAGGTTGACACTTATAAGGATGTTCCTAGTGTAAATTATCATGGAAGTAATTAGCAGTAAAGTGGTTCCTAACAAGGCTAGTAGATAATAAAATATAAGAAATATGATTAATTACTATACTTACAACCAAGAAGAGAGGGTTGTATCATCAAACCTTAATGAGGAAAGGTATATAAATCTGAATAAAGAAAAATAGACAGTCACATTAAGTAGTTGGAAAAAAACAACCAAACTAAGGGTTGAAGCTTGGATACTTATAGAATGGTTGGAGAAATTAAAAAAGAAATTTTCAAATAACCTAGTCCTTTTGGATCAAACACAAGTTATTTAAAATAAGAATCTAACTATTGGTCATTTCTTCCATACATTGAACCTATCCAAAATTAGATGTCTCTAGCTAAGATCATTGAAGGAGATCATGGTGACCAGAGTCATAGTTGGTTGTCCCAAAAGAATAACCTGAATAGGCAAAGGGTGATGGAACAAAAATATGTATAAACTTAATAATGGCAGGGCTATGCATATTTACAAATCTATGAAAGGATCAATAATAAGTCTTGTTGTGTCCTAGAAAATAATAGTGACAGCAACATTACTATGGCAGATCAAAACTCTTCGTTGCAGATAAATGTATAATTAAAAGAATCCAAGTTTGGAAACCTACATAATTGTAAAAATATACTCCAATTTATGTGAAATACCCAAGGTTTTGTTGAGCCTATGAAAGGAATCACTCTAAGTTTTTACACTTGCACAAATATAATTATAGAATTAGAAGAGCAAAAGCTCTACAATTTCTTTTTCTTTTTTTTATTTGAAGAAGGTGGTTCCCTACAGATTTCCAAGCCTGTGTATGAAAGTGATGGTCATCATGAAGCAAGAATAAGAAATAATGGAAATATGAGTTAATCTATGATAAGGAAAGACCTCTCTCTCTCTCTCTCTCTCTCTCTCTCTCTCTCTCTCTCTCTCTCTCTCTCTCTCTATATATATATATATATATATATATATATATATATATATATATATATATATATATATAACAGTAAATGTCGAATTGGACTATGTAGATAATTAATCAACAAATGATAAGTAATGCTTGCAGCAATGCATGCATGTGACACTTAAGAGGGTTTCTCAAATCGTGAGAAACAAATGAGTATGGATAAAACCATGGACCAACATTAAGACAAGATTCCGTCTGTGATATAAACATTATGGCTTGTGTCAAAAGTTACTCTAAGAAGGAAACTTGACACAAAAAGGTTGGAGATTGAACTTATGTTATAAAATCTATATATATAATGGTTTCATATTCATGGTTTTGGAACAACCGAAAAATGGTACTAATGTTAGTTAGGGAGAGAATGAAAGCCCTGCGGTAAACAATGATAGCTGTCGAGTATGTAAATTAAATTATGAATCATAAGAATTCTTGTTGTCTGCTCAGGAGTCTAGTAAAAATTATTGGTGCGTCATGATGTCTAAAAAGGTTTGGAGCCTTCTTCATGAATATTGGTTCAAAATATGAGTATAGATGTAAACACCTATGAAAAGTGATGAGAAGAGAGTGGAAACTCTATACTTTGCAGAATGAAGTATGGCACAACCGAGAAGGTACCTACTTGCAACCTATGTTCCAACTGAACTTGATATATAAAACATCTACAATTTTTTTTTCCAAAAGGGATCTTTTGTGGTCTCCTTGATTGTGGATTATAGTCTAAAGCTTCAGTTTTTCATATCAAGTAAATTAAAGAATGATGGCATAAACATGACCAAAGACATTCTCAACGAAAAGAAGTTTGTGAAAATTAGGTAATTATGTCTAAGCGAAGAAATTTCGGCTTAAAATCCCTATCAAAACACACTTACAAAATCATATGCTTACAAAAACATTACATAGAATCTTGGTAAGCTAAGATAGAATATCTTAAAAATTTACTGAAATATAGAAATGAATGAGCCTATGCTTACAAAATTAATATATCAAGACCCCCCTACTAAGATAATGTGTTGGGATAGCTGATAAGCACAGAAGATGCAAAGGGGAAAGGAGCCCATAGCTGATTTCCCCCAAATATAAAAGGGGGTATATATAACCTTTAGACACCTTAATTAATAAATTTCAGAGTGAGAGGGATGTAGACCCTAAGGAAAGAGTTGTGAGTAGCTCTAGGTGAGACGTGTCGGGGAAGTATGGATGTAAGATTTGGCGATATAATCTACTTGTTATCTTTTGTGGATTTTAAGTGTGTTTATACTACTCTAGGTTATGCCTTGAGTTTTCATAGTGGTTCCATTTAATATCACCTTGTGCTTTAGCCTTAATGGTCTACTACGTAGGGGTCAGAAGAAAAAGTAGAAGATAGAGAAGATGAAATGAATCTTTCTCAAGTCTTTGTATGGTTGAACCAGTGGATAATTAATGTGGGCATGACTCGGTCCCCTTCAACAAATGATAAAAATAGTATCTATCGTGGAAATGGTAAGTTGAATTAATTGTCCTAAAGCTTAGGTGAAGTCTTGTCGTGACATATATGACATCACGAAATTATGATGGTGCCTAAAGAATAGATCATGGGTTGCAAAACACCATGGAACAAGGTAAATAAATCTCCCTTAAACTTTAAAATTAAAAAAATAAAATGATAATTATTAGTATGAGTATTGTATTAGTAGTCTCATGCAATAATTAAAATTCTCGTGTAGGGATAAAATTGTTTCATATTAACATCCACAAAACCTTAGAAATCAAATGTATTAAAATAATCTCGTGTTGGATGAATTGAATATCATGTTGCAATTTGAGGTATAAGGAAAGGACTATACTAGAATAAAATAGTAAGTGTGAGACAGTCAATACAGATACAAGCACAAAAGGGGAGAAATCCCATGACTCTACATAGAGGTATATTGTGTATAACTTAGACCAACAACTTGTATATAGGGGGACGAAATGAAAAAATTGAAGGAATGTTGCAAGTGGGCTCGTGGTGGGTGCTAAAATAAGTAGCATAGTAGCCCAAGATGGGCATAAGTAAGGTTACTTGGACAATGTAGACAATAATATAGCCACCTGGAATATGGTAGATAAAGAAAGATATCCTAAACTTTGCTCATGAGTGACTAATCCATATGTAGTATTTAATGCATTAGTTGTAATCTCTCCTAAAGGATAAGGACAATAAATGATTTTTGAAATACTATTATTACTAAGGAAGTAGTGTAGATGGAATTGGTACCTCAGTGGTCTAAAAAGTATAATAGGATCACCCTTATTGAGTGCAAGTTGCTAACCCTTGTTTGGTTCCACTGTATGTTGATAATCTTTGTTGGGCACATAAATAACAACCAATGAAATCTTTAATAAATTTTGAAATGTTAGTCATAATAATTGTGAATGTAGGTCAAACCAGAAGTATAGAGAGAAATTACACTATGGAAATAAGCAGCTACCTAGGTTAGCCAGTTCAACCCGCAAAGGCTACTTGGGAAGATGAGTTAGTTCAATCAGGAAAGCTACTTGGGAAGATGGGAATTTTATAGGCAAAGCATATTCTAGCATGTTTTTAGGGCTAAGAAACACCGAGGATAGTGTTTCACTTGAGGGGGCAGAGGTAACACCCCTTAGTTAAAGCCCTAAATATTTTTGTTTTACCCCAAATTAGTTGGTAAAACGATGGGCCATGTTAAAGGAGTAGTATGGATAGTTTTTTTTTTTTTTATATATATAAATAACGTTAATTATGGTCAACCATAAATTTATGGGAAAAAGTGTTGAATGATATCTTTTACTTACCAGACAGTTAGAAGACAATTCTTTCTCTCTATGGAGATAACTAATCTCACTTGGGACAAGGAAGCTAAGATGGTCATAGGGAAGAAAACCTGAGGCAACCTTGGAGACTTTATACCTAGCTAGAGGAAGTCGAAGAGAGGAGTTGAAGCTGCAAGCTTTGGAACCTGAAACATGATGTTGTTGAAGATACAGTAGGGTATTCTTGATTTGGTTGGTGGCAAGTGGAAACCCCAAGACAAACTTGTGAATCTGTGAGTTGTTGAATTGAGGCCTCTGTGATCCATATCAAGTTTATGAGAGATTTTTTGGCGTATATCACATGATATTTCATTTGTCGACGTGTTTCGAACCAACCAGCGTGGTTCATCGTCAGGACGACGCGTTTTAAACCAACCAGTGTGGTTCATCGTCAGGACAAGTTGAATGAACAGATCACGCTTTGCAAGTTAAAGAGATAGAGCAGAACCTCCAACGGCTATATTCAGGTAACAACTATATTGACAATGGCTAGATTTGACTGGTTAGTTAGGACAGGATTATAACCATTATTTAATTAAATAAGTTACCCCAGTTAGTTATATTCTTATAAAAGTAAATGGACCCTTTGTATACACTTACAATTATAAATATGTATTGAAAAATAAAATTATAACATACTTTAATTTAAATTATTCATTAGTTAACAAAGTTATTATATTTAAAAATTAGAGTAACTAAAAGTTAGTTATAAAAATTATTAGATATATAAATATTAGAGCAATATATAAATAGCTAGTTTTATTAAAATATAAGTCAAAGGGTTTTTTTCATACACTTATTTATAAATAAATATTAAAATAAATCAATTATAAACTAGACTAATCTTAAATTAATAATTATTTATAAAATTTAAATAAATATAGAGTAATTTAAGGGTATGATATTAGAGATATTATAAATATATATTAAAATAAATAAATTAATTTAAATTAATGGTAAGTGATCCAAGTTATTATATCTAAATATTAGAGTAGTTAGTTATAAAATTTATAAATATTAGAGTAATATATAAATATTTAGCTATATTTTTATTGAAAAGGCGCTGCTTTATACGCTTATAAACATATTTAAAATAAATTAATTTTAATTTAATAGTTACAAAAGTTAATTAAATATATAGATATTAAAGTAATTTAAGGGTAAGAAAGAATATTTTAATAATTAAAATTTTAAATTAATCAAAACGCGTCGACAAATGAAATATCATGTGATTTACGCCAAAAAATCTCTCATAAATCTGTGAGTTCTTAAGCTCGACTTGCACAATCTTGATGCAATTTTCATTCTTGATAGTTGGATAGAGCACTCCCTTTCCTATGATTTTGTGATTGGACTAGATTGAAAAAAATATAATTATTTCAATTTATTGTATATTACTATTTTCTATTTAATGAGTAAATGGTTTGCTTTGGTAAATTTGTTTCAAGAAAATAGAAACTGTGATAAATATGTACCAACTGTAATAGTTATTTGCATTGATTTCAAAGAAATTTTTTTTGAACCGGGGGTTAGTTATCAAGCCCAATTGTCTAAACCAACAGCGTGGAGAAAAATCTTTGTTGTACCTATCTTTATTATTTCCTCGTGAAATGTAAAAAACAAAAAATGTTTTTGTGCAGTGGGTGTAAGTGTATGTTACAAATATGTTGTTTAATTTAAATTTTTTTAGATTTTTTTTTTTTTTTTCTTATAAGTTATAGTTTTATTGAATTTTTCAGTTTTTGTATTTTGATTTTTAGGTATGATATATATCAGTTTGGAGCAGAATACAGACTGGTATGGTTGTATATAATGTGATTTTATTATTAAATAGAATTATGTTTTTTATGAGGGAAAAAAAATATTAGACTATAAATATTAAAATTTTAATAGATAAGAAAGAAGTACAATAATCTTATCTTATTTGCTCATTTAAATTTTTTGTTGATGGTTTTTTTTTTTTTTTTTTTTAAATGAAAGTTGTCTTATTTCAAAATCTTTTTTTCTCTAATGGTGTTTAGTTCTTGTTCAATTTTGGTATGGATGTAAATTTTACATCAGATAGTGGTTTATTTATTAAATATTATTTAAAAAGTTAAAATAATGTAAAAAGTAAATGGTTAAATTGTTAAAATTAATGAAATTTTTTATTTTGGAATTTTTGTTTCTAACATTATGTCTGCCCAGCACAAAAATATAGTTAAAATTTTATTTTAACTATTAATTTTTTCTATTAAATAATTTTAAAAAACATATAAATAATTAAAAATATCAATATAATATATTATTTTTGTTTTTAAATTCTTACTTTTAACATCAAATCTACCAAGTACCTGAAAAATGAATACACTAAAATACAAAAAAGGGAACTAAAATAAATATAAGACAAGTGCTAATATCTTAAATTAATTTGGACAACAAAGTATAATTACCCTAATGTTAATGACTATTAATAATTAATTAGTAGTTTTTATGATGATGATGATGATGGTGGTGGTTAACGTCCACTGAGACCAAACTTTGGTCTATCAGACCTAAAGAAAAGAATTATTTAGTTTGTTTTAAGATTTTATTCCTATGCTCAAAAAGGTTGGAGAGAAGCCTCCCGAGCTCACTGTAATTTTGACAACCTTAAAGACTAGGAAGGTCAGTGTTGCAACAAAGATTTTGAAACTGAGATCTAATGTGGTTGTACATCGGGCACTTTACGAGGAAGTGATTTTCATCCTCGATGTTCGTATTCTTAGGAGGAATTGATTTTCATCCTCATGTTCGTATTCTTACAAAGATCGCAGAACCTTTCCATCCATGATGTTTTAGGAACTGCCCAGCTACCCCTTTCCATCCATGATGTTTTAGGAACTGCCCAACTACCCCTTTCACTATGGAGCTCATTCTAATATTGGCAAGATAAAATGTGTTGTAGATAAGTGGGTTTGAGTGTTTCATCCACTAAACGAGCTAACCACAGCTTAAACTTACCCAACAACAACAAAAAAGCTTTTATAATAAATAAAATTATTATATTAAAACATTTTATTTATCGAGTGAAAATAAAAAAAAATAAAAAATAAAACACCTTTCTAATAAAATGAAATTACTATATTAAAAGTGGTTGGAATCTGGGCAAATTTTTTTCAAAAAATCTTGCACTAGTAATGTTTGAATCATGTTTTTGTTGATAGAAATAGATTTAAGACCGTCGAACACCTTTGAAAACACTCAAAATCTTGAAATTGTAACTTAACTTTACAAAAATCCCCACCAAATTTTATCAAAATCTAACCCGTATTCCCATAATTTTCAAAACAAAAACAATCTAATTAAAATATAAAAAAACCTCACTACCCGGTCCCATGCTTGGCCCATAATCGGAAACCTGAATCTCTTGGGAAAACTACCCCACAGGTACCTGGATCGACTCTCCAAAACATACGGCCCTCTCATGTATACGAGACTCGGATCCATGCCCTGTGTGGTCGCCTCCTTGGTTTAGATGGCCCGAGAGTTTCTTTAAATATATATATCTATATATATTAATATTTGTTTATTATATTAATTAATGTTAATAGTTTATATTTTTAACATATCGACAAATCGTATACAAGTATTTAATCTACATTGATGTATATGTTGGATCTCTGTCTGCTTATTACTAGCTCCGTACAAAATTCTTTACGTATGTTCTTAATAGGTAAGATTTGTTTTCTAAACATGCAGATCGCTTTAAAGTGATTCGAACATGGTTTTGAGGGGAACATTGCCTTTTTAATATTAATATATTTAATTTTATATTCACTTTTTAATATTAATAATTAGCATGAACAGATTTATAAAATAAATTTAAAATATGCACTAGTTGAGTTATTAGGATTGAGATGAATGTTGTTTTTTAAATATTAATATAAATATTAGTATGTTAATTTTTAATATTAATAATATTATATTAATGAGATTTAGTTTTTATTAATTTTTAGATTTAAATTATATAAATATAATTTTATTATATTAATAAATGTGGTTGATATATGTTGATAAATATTTAATAATTATATGTATAATTATATTAGTAAATGTGATTGATAGATATCTATTAATTACATTAATAATTATTAGGTGTATGATAGAGATTTAATATTAATATTAAATGTCATGTAATTGTAATAATTATGTTTTATAACATTAAAATATTATAAATTATAACTTTTGGGGGCTTTCAAATTTTTGTAGGTGGTGTTAGTTCATTGCAGGCGGCGACAATTCGTTGCATCTACATCAAGCCTCGGGGTTGTGTGAGCAATTGCACTGATTGACCAATGAGCGACCCCTCAATGGGGGGGGATCCTCCTATAAAAACACACTCAACGGAGTCGACAAGGTCACAGGTGGTAGCACAAGTATGGCAGCCTGGGGAAAGGAGGAAGTGGAATCACCTATGATGGGAGCCCAATGGCAAGCCAAAGCTCGAGGGCATTGCCTTCCAAAAGTTGTGCAAAACCCAAAATTTGTGATCCCAAATAATCGATTGGGGAAGACTCGTCAGTTCATTAAGGACCATGCCATTATCTGTAAGTTCATGGGGATTTGGCCAAAGGCAAAAGAGATTGTTAATGGCTTTGGCAAAATGGAATCCACAAGGGCCAGTGGAATTTAGGTTGAGAGCCAAAGGATTTTTTACAGTCATGTTTGTAGATCTGACAGACCAAAAAAGGGTTTTTGAGAATGAGTCATATTTCATGAACAATGTAGGGCTATTCATTCACTTCTAGGAGGAATGTTATAATTCGGAGAAAGAGCAGTTCTTAGCAGCTCCAATATGGGTCTGCCTCTTCTCCCTACCAAAAGACTTCTGGGAACCATATATACTGAAGGGAATTGGCAACTCCATAGGAGAATTAGTGAAGATCTGAGAGATTAACAAGAGAAGGCGACATGCATCCTATGCTCGGATATGTGTTCACATGAAAATCTCCCAACCCTTACTAGGTTCTATAGATCTGGAATACCAAGGTACGATCTCATCCCAGTCACTTGATTATGATAATGTGCCATTTAAATGTCGTCGTTGCCATGAATATGACCACTTTTTCAAGGATTGTCCACTCACAATAGCGGGGGAGAAAAAGGTTAAAGAGATAAAGGATGAGGGGGAGTTTCAGACTGTTGGCCCATACAAAGGTAAGTCTGCCAAAAATCAGCCGAATTACCAAGGTACTCAAGTGAATTTGATGAGGACACAACATAATCTCTAAGGTTCACAATCAAATTCAGGGAATTTGACCTCGCCACAGCAAGATACAGGCCCAACGAAGGTGCATAAGGTAAAGGACAATAACCCCCTTATAATATTGGATAATATGGAAATCCATGGAGACAATGAGAGCTAAGCAAAACAAATGGTGATCGAGCTAATGGACATAGACCGATTGAAAATAAGGCAATAGAGAAAATAAATCCAAAATGAAAAACATTGGAAGATCTTGAGGGAGATTGAAAGCTCAAATAGATCCTACTCCACACCAGAAAAATCCTTGAACTCAAGGAGAAACGTAATAGATTGAGAACCGATGATAAAACGATGTTGGAATTCTTCAAGGTTTGGGTTAAGGTCGATGTCAAGGACATACCCTCTAATCAACTAGTGCACTTATAGTATTTGTTTGGCCAATGGTGCGCTAGGCTAGCCAAGCTTAAAGGAGAGAGAAGGAATGTAAGACAAAGCAAAGAATGGGGTCAGCTCAGCCCCCCTTAGGCAGATCTGGCAAGGTAGACAAAGTTAAGAAGGGGCGCAAATCATCAAGAGAAATGTTGAAGGAAGGAGGGGAATTTTTTCTTAACTATCGCCAAATGAGCCAACTCACAAAGTATTATCCCTGAACCCTTCACCTTACTTAATCAAGATCATATCATGGAACATATGAGGCTTAAACAATCCAAGTAAGCTATATTATCTCAAATAAAAAATCATTAAGGAGAAACTAAAGATTATGTTGCTATAAGAAACTAAAATGTGAGGTGATAGGATAGAAGGAATAAGCCATAAAAATTGGAGGGGTTGTAAGGTAATGGCCATTGACGCCCATGGGACAATGGGGGGATTGGTCATACACTGGGACCCAAATAGGGTGTTATTCCATGATTGGATGGCTACAGGGCATAGCCTGATGGGTAGGTTTTGTTGCCTGGGGTTTGAGGAATGGTCCACTCTAACTGTAGTCTATGGACCTCCCATACCAACACAAAAAGAAAAATTATCGGAGCACTTGAGAAATATGAAGGAATCCCTACTAGATGCTTGTTGGATAGTAGGGGGGATTTCAATATGATCAATAATCTAGAGGAAAAGAATTTTGGGGGGGGGGGGGGGGTTGAGATGCTTGGATCCATCTTTAGCACTATTTAATGACACCATCCACGACTTAAGACTAGCTAAAGTAGAGACTTGGAATGGTGTTCACACGTGGAACAATAGGAGGGGAGGTTAATAAAAAATCGCAAGCAAGCTGGACAGATTCCTCCTCTCAGAGGAGGTTTGATGCCTATATTGAGGCTAAGAATCTTCTAAGTATGGGGTCATACCACTAGCCCATCTAATTAGAGACTGACCTGAAATCTGGCCCTGCTAACAAATGCTTCTGCTTTGAGAGCCTCTGGATTTGACACTCATAATTTATAAACAAATTGGAACAATGGTGATAGGATATTAAACTGTAGGGAGATAGAAGGATGCAAACATTCTAAAGGAAATTGAAAGAGTTGAAGCTGAAGATCAAAGCCTGGAATCAACAAGTCTTCGAGGACATACTAAAGACAAAAACTCATGTGAAGGACAAGATGGAAGCTACATGGGGATAAATAATTCTAGAAGGAAGATTAGAGGCCCTCACAAAATAGGAAGGAAAGATCATCTAGGATATCAATGAGTGATGGAAATAAGAAGAAATTATATGGAGACAGAAATCCCACATACAATGGTTGAGAGAAGGGGAAAGGAACACCCACTTCTTCCACCTCTCGATGATCAACAACTACCACCATAATAGAATCTTCTCTCTAACCTCCTGGATTGGAGATCAAGTAGTAACTCACAACAATATGGAGACTAAGCTACTCTCCTTCTTCTTAAGCCTTTTATTAGAATGGGATCAAGATAGAACTGAGGCCATTGGCTGGGTGATAGAGCACATTTTGAGGCAAATAACATATGAACAAAATGAGGCCCAATTAAGAGAAATATCATTCGAGGAGGTTGAGTTGGTGGTGAAATAATTTCCAAACAATAAGCCCCTCGACCTGGATGGATTCACTTCAGAATTTTATAAGTCCTGTTGGCACTTGGCAAGGATACCGTTGAAATTATAGAGGAATCCCAGAATTAGAAACAGAGCTAGTCATGATTGAATGCCACCTTTGTTACTATAATCCAGAAGTCGAACACGGTTGACGACCCTAGCGGATTCAGGCCCATTGTGTTGCGTAATGTGATCTACAAGATCATGTCCTTTGTCATTGTTCGAAGGCTTAACCCCCTACTACAACACATCATCAGCTCAGAATAATCTAGATTTGTGGTGGGCATACAAATCCTTTATGGAATCATAGCGATGCATGAGATAATTCATTCTCTGAAGAGTATGAGGAAGCATGGCACGTTGGTGAAACTCGACCTATCTAAATCCTATGATAGCTAAATTGGACATTCCTCACCCACACATTGGCGGAATTTGAGTTCTTAGGACAATGGATTAGATGGATTAAGTTGCTGATATCCACAAATTTGATCTCTATCCTCCTCAATGGATCTCAACCAAACACATTCAAAGCATCTAAGGGTATGCTTCAAGGGGATCCACTTTCATAGTTCCTATTCATAACAGTGTCTAAAGGGCTTAGGATATCTTTGCAGGTAGAAACATTGTCAGGTAGGATTAGAGGTCTGAAGATACCCAACATAGATTTTATAACAATGCACCAACTATTCATAGATGAAAATTTTCTCTTTGGAGAACCATCTATGCGGGAGACAAGAGCCATTATCTCATTTTTGGTGGACATCTAGAATTGAAGAAACAACATTAGAAGATAGAGCAGCTACACCTCCTAGAAAATATATAGTAATTACACCTCCCAGAACAAGTATAACAACTACACCTCCTAGACCCCATCTCAGAAACCCTAAAAGATGGAGTTCCATAAGAAAATTTGTTGGTACATCTACTAAATGAAAAAGGGTGCACTGAAGAGCCTATGTATATATCGAGTGGACAATCCGAGGATAGTAATTATGGATTCCATTTTGAGGAATAAGGGCTTGAGGTAGAGATTGTTAAAACAGGGGCAACTGTAACAATGTTAGTTGAAATAGGTGTTCTTGAGATAAAAATGCCTAGAAAATTTGAGGAAGCATCTGAGAAATCAACTCCTCTACAAAATAAGATGAAAAATACTCCATTGAAGAAGTCATTGGGTGGAAAGAATCCTAAGAACAAAGTGCGGGTAACTGTTACACCATCAACTATTTCAATACAGGAGGAGTGTACTAATACAAAAAAATCAAAGGAGGCTAAGGGACTAAAAAATTAAGAGAAAGCAGAAGAATTTGTGAAATAAAATACCCCCGCACTTGAAGTCCATGTTGTTTCCCCTAAACCAAAGGAACCTGAGGAATAGTAGAAAAATGGATATCCCACAAAGGAAGAAGAAAATGTCTCTTTAGTAGGCAAGCTTGAAACTGACCTCCTTATTCAAAAAATTAGTAAATTGGAGTAAAATGAGAATTTAAGAAAACAACATACCATGGTTAAAGGGAAGCTTCAGTTTAGAAAACAAAATGGATTAGAAACCCTAGAAAAAGTGGCATAAGTAATGTCACTTGATGATATAATGGTGAGATTGTGTGATGGGTGTAAGCAAGTGTTGGAGGAAGTAGATTATGAAAGGCTAACCATTGTTTTAGTTGGAATCCAAGTTGGAGAGCGAAATAAAGAATTCCAAATCACTAGTCCACAAGAACCAGCTAAAGATGATGTTATTACACAAGAAACAACAGTTCAAGCAGAGTGGGATGGAGAAAAATAATATGCTATAATAATATGCTATTCCACAAGAACCTATTCATGACATTGTTACAAAATAACCAATAGATGAAACAGAGTAAACCGTAATAAAATAGGTCTTTCCTCCACAAGAACCTATCGCCAATCTTGTTGTCACAAAAGAACCAACAATTAAGGTAGTGCAACCGATGGAGGAAGGGGATGAAGAGATGTTTCAGGAATATGTTGAAACTACTATTGTAATATAAACAGAAGCAACACAGTCAAAATATGAGGAGCCATTAAAGTTAGTATTCTTAATTTAGGAATTGAAGTGGAATAAATTAGCACTCTCTTTGAAAGATGAAATTATTCCTCTGAAATAGAATGATGGAATTGTTGATGATCTAAAGAGGACATGGGATGAAAAGATGAAAGTTCAATATTTGGTGAGGATCCAAAGAGAAAGAAAGAAGAGACTATTACAAGTAGAATAATTGCAAGGGTAAGTACAATTGTTACAATGGGAAAAGGAGACTGTGTATGAACTTTCTCACGGTATATTAAGTAGTAGACCTAGTTCTCTGCCCTATCCCCTATTTCTGCAAGAAAAGTGCTTTCTTTTTTTATTAATATCCATCAAGGAGAAATGGCCATATGAGGTAAGGGAGGCTCAATAATCTATGGCAAATCTCGAGAAGGCCACTTATCCAGAACAACATTTACTATGTGAATTGTATTTGCATGACTATGTCTATTGATAAGCCTTACTATTGCAACAAGAATGTTGCAACTCCCAAGACTACCAACATTAATTATCAACCCAGGGTTCGTACAAAATTAAGAGGTATCGACACTATATGTGAAACACACAATGTGTCCTTCATTTTCTATCATGGTGTAATGGAGTGCGGGTAATCAAATCAAATCCTAACTAGTTGCAGAAATGGAAATGCTTGAAATGGAAACCTTAAACTATTGAAAGAAACAAACTAAAAGGAAGGAAAAAATATTCTAATTACATAAAGTAAATATCATAAACTAAATATTAGTAATTACATTTCAAATATTTTAGATTCATTGGTAGAGTTCAGTGGATATGGCAATCAAGAAAATCATTATTGTATTATCCAATTCATAAATTCGTCCATTAACCCAAAATCACTGAGATGTTTTACATGGGTAAAAAGTCAAGTCCTAAATGGTGTTTATTCCTCCTCAAGCATTTATTTAGAACCTAGGGGTCATTATTCAACCCTAAGTGACAAAAAACAATCTTTTTGAGCAAATCTGGACAAGTATATAAACGCTGGAAGAGCGTTACAGGAAACAGGTTTGCTACAGGAAGATATAATTCCCAGAATGGCCAAGAAAATCAAATCCAATTTGGATGGAATTTTTTTTGATATTGACTAGGATGTCTTAGGTCTCCATTCCAAGTGGAATCACTCAAAAATACCCTTGTTAACACATGCTAAAAAATATCAGAAAACTAGTAGTCTAAAATCTAGAAATTTGAGAACTAGTGAGCTAGTTAATCTATCAAATGCGTAACCCAATCAAGTGGAAATGAAATGGGGTAAATTTTGTTATTAAATAGAATTTTTTTGCGATATAATTCAAGTGGAATCAACTCGATTGAAGCTCGTTATAATATTCTAAAAATAGCAGAAATGTACTACTATTTGCCACAAGGGACTTCCAAAAATTTAGATTTGGGAATAAGAAAACTAATCCAAGTAGCTCAATGATTACTGTGACCTTTCAAAGTTGTTCCAAGGATGAAATGATGCTTGTGATCCTGCAAAATAACTTTTTTCAACCATTTAACCGATTCCTACAACAAGAAATCATCAATACTAAATGTAGAAATAGGAAAAAACAAGAACAAGAGATGCATGTAAATAAGAAGCGAAAAGAAGAAAATTAAATGATACAAAAGGGATCTTAGGCTCTTGGGATGGCCAAGCCCAATTAAAATTAGATTCCTATGAAGGAGACCAAGATTTAGAAGCTGAACATGGCACCAAACTTCATTATTTCCATCAATACAATTACATCTCTACAAGAAATGAAAGTGGAGCTGCAAAAATACAAGTTCTCTCCACAAGAAGACTGAGAAAAACCAAGCCCTAGAGGAAAATTCTACTTGGTACTTATACAAAATAATTAGGAAGAATTCCCCATGAAATGAGGAAGCTTTCCCCTTGCATCTGGTTCCTAACACTAGGAATCTGCCTTAAATGACAAGGGAACACATTCCTAGATTTTATCAATCATTGGAGCTCGAGAATCTGTGCATTAATTTTAGAATATCTTGTTGATTTATTATCTAATATTGATCCTCCTGTAGTAGGGAGAAAGTCCCTAAATTATCTCGTCCTCCAAATCTCCATAATTTGCGCAATATTCTCACAATATTCTACAAAAAATAAATAATATTAGGCACAAATATGCAATTATCCATAAACTTTCCTAATGAACATATTAAAGCTAAAAAACATGATTAAGTGTATAAGGAGAGGTTTAATATAGCCTTAATGTGTCTAAGAAAGGTTCGATGGGTCTTAATTTAGGTCTAATTTAGAGGCCCATCATACCCCCCTGCTGAAATTGTTGCTCATCCTCTAAGAAACCTATTCATCTTGCTCGCATTATTGTTCTTAATGTATGTTGACATGTTTCATGCTTTGTTTTCTAGTCTATTTGATGCTCATTCTGTTTCTCTTCCTTCTATTGCATTTTTCTATCTCAGTCTTCCAAGGAAGGTATATTGTAGGTTGAGGCCACTTCTTTCCCTTAGGTGGTTATTCAACTGTAATGAGTTGCATACAACCTGAATCTTGTAGAAACTAATTTTTTCATGCCAAGAGGTGGTGGATCCACCTTTAATTCCTTTTATTTTTATTTTCATTATTTTCATAATTTTTTCTCTTTTTTCAACTTTTCTCTATTTTCTTTATTGCATGCAAAATAAACTCAAAAGTGCTTTGAGTTAACTAGGTTGGCCCTCACCTATCCCTTCACACTCCTTGGCTTCCATGATTACATTCCACTTTATTAAGTCCTTTTCACTTTTATGTTGTACTCTCCCCCATGTGTGGGTGTCTTGGTGGAAAAGTGAAGTTAATTGCTAGATAAGGCCGAGGTTGCTCTGCTACTGTTATTGGCTATAAAAACCTTTTCCTTCATACACTTGCAATCTTTTTCAAGCTAAAATAAGTTCGTAGGAAAAATTTAAAGGAATTCATACCCGAGCCTTACCCTTGATGTGTTTTTGTAGGTGATATAGAGGCAGTTGATATGAATGTTGAAGTTTCCTTTGGTGCTCTTGAAGCTGCTGCTAATGATCTTGAAGTTGCATGTGATAATCTGTTGGAGATCCTATTGTTGATAGCCTTGAATCTGGAGGTCTCCTAGGTTTTTGTTGTTATTTTTGTTGTTGCTTCACATCCTTGGCTAAAATGCTAGTGTTGAGCTTCATAACATGATGATTTCGGAGGTGTTGACTTCCTTTTTTTGTTGATGCATAGGTCTTCATAGCATGATGCTTTTTCTGACTGATGTAATCTTTTTTGTGTGCAGACCTATTTATGGCATTCAATCTGCTATTGCCAGATTTGATGTATGCCAACCCATATTCTAAACCTTGTCTTCCAATTACCGTGAACAAGTTGTCTTAGTCAAATCCAATGTTCTTAGAGTGTTGGGCTCGGCCCTCGGTGATGTTTATCTCTCCTACACCTTCCAAAACTGTCATTAACCCTTATAACACTTCATCTCACCATTCGTGTTCTCCAAAACCCCTTAACCAACTTTCTGTAGCAGTACAGGACATCCTGTAGCAGTTCATGACATCCTGTAGTAGTTTCCTGTAGCAAACTTGTAGCAGACTTGCTTTTCCCATATCTCCCAAATGGTATACTATATTGATGTGAAATTTTCTAAGTGTGTTTCAATTATCCTTATGCGCCTCTCCATAAAAATATCTTGGAAAATAGATGCACGAATCTCGAGAAAAATTAAAAATGGTTGTAGGTGATGGAGGTTGATTTCTCGAAAAGAGTGCCCTAGAATTTGCTGAAATTTCTTGGGCATGTTACCATCATCCATATGCATCTCCCCTTGAAAAATATTGGCAAATGGATGCACATTTTTCAAGATGTGACAAAAACAATTTGCTTCCCTGTGTATTTTTACTTCTTGTAGCAAAATAGAGCCTTCCTGTAGCATTTTAGGACAACAAGGAAAATGAGTGGTAAAAGCTTTGGAATGATGAATGGATGGTGGAAATAGATGAGGGTGATGGATTGGCATGGTCTTGGTCCTTCTGAAGCATCTCAGCAAAGGAGGATAAAGTCCAATTTTGACTTCCTTTGACTACGCTTTTGATCAAATTTTCTTTTGATGGCTAACTTGTTTTTGTTGCTTGCAGAGGTTGGAGAACACCTGCATTCATGAGAGAGAGATACATGGAGCAAAGAATTTTATTTGTTTTTCCTTCATTTTCTTCTAGGCCTAGTAGCCGCCTCAATGAGGTTTTCAACTAGTAGGTCTGCCTAAGCGCTTCAAATGAGGTTTTCACCTAGGATCTTTTCTTTTTCTCTTTTTTTGAACCCATTGACCACCTCATGGAGGTTTTAAATCAATGAGCCAATTTCAAGAACCTCAATGGAGGTTTTCACCTGAGGTTTTATTTTTTCTCTTATTTTTCATTTTTATTTCTTTTCTTATCCTACTCTACTTGAAAAAAAAAATCATTTTCAAGTGTAGGGATACTTCCAATGGAGCCACTTACATAACTAGATTATAGATAAAATCATGTGTAGGCTTGAAACATATTCTTTGACATGTACCTGAGTGTAAGAGACCAAATGATTTGACTAATATGAGATTAGGAATTATTGAAGAACAATGTGATGTTGCAATTTAACACTTTTCTAGAACCATATTTCAATATAGTTGTGATGCCCCTGGTCCACTTGCTGATTTGGATCATTTTGTATGTCTTCTTCTTCCATGAAATTAAAATATTATTCTTTTTGACCATTATTCTGTTGAACACATAGACAATCTAATGGTGAACATGAGGGAACTTTCTCAATCTTTGACTCTGATGCCTGATCTTCATCAAGTGTAACCCATGATCCTTTGGTATTCTCATTTGAATCTTCTTCTTCTGGATGTGGTCCTTCAATGAAACCAATAGAATCTCTTTTTTGCAATACCTTTCCTGATCTAAGATGAATATCATTTAGATCAAGAGGAGATGTTTGGAAGTGTTGTGAATCAACATTGTAAGTGTGTTGAGCTACTTCCTTGTGTGGGTTCAGAAATGGTGGTACAAGTAGTTGAGTGGGAGTGGATATTTGAGATGGATGTGGTTGGGGTTGTGGTTGTGGTGGAGGTGGATGGGAGGGATAACATGGAGTTGGATATGGAGGATATTGAGGAAAATATTGAGGATATTGTGGATTACTCCCATAAGTTCCTTGCCAACATTATTGCCAAGATTGGTTTTGGGGTTGAGATCGCCAAGGTTGCCAAGGAAAGGATATGTTCCAATTACTTTGAGATGGATGTGCATAAGCTTGAAATTGTGAATTAGGCTATTGCATCATATCAGGTTGAATAGGTTGTCATGGTCCTCTTGGAGCTACATAACATAGTTGCATTGGCAATTGACTTGCTCCATTGTCCTCTTGGTAAACTTCCTTCAACCTTGGTAATGAGTGGAAATATTTAACATCATGTGATTCTGCCTAGAAAACACAAATGTCAACATCTTCTTTCTGCTTATTTTGTATTCTTAACATTTCTACTTGTTCACTTAGATTACGAAGAATTTTTGTTTAAATTTATCAAATAAATTTCCAAGTTACTCTTGCCCTTCCTCTTGATATGTGTTTGCATGTTGCACAAGTTTCTTCAAATGATAATTGGTATACATCACCTCTACTCATGAGATGAAGGAGATCAATCCACTCATCCCTAATTTTTCTAAGTAAGAGGTTTTTTAGCGTGTCAAATCCTAAATGATGTAATATTTCCCTCTTAACATTATACATGAACCTCTTTATTAAATCCTCAATGTTCTCATCTTCTTTTTTATTCATTCTAAAGATTTCTTCTTTAAGATCATTATCTTTGTATTTTTCTAGAAATATCTTTTGCATATCATTCCATGCTGTTATTGAATTAGCCCCTAAACTCATGAACCATTTAAGAGCTCTATCCTTCAATGTTTCCAGAAACGATCTCAATTTTTGAGTGTTTAATAAGTAACCGTAATATCTATAAACAATTACAAATTCAAAGAGAAAGGTTTCTGGATCCTCTCACCTCATACCATGGAAGTTGGGAAGGAAAGATGGAGGGACATGTGCACACTGACATCAGTATCTTGAATGGGAAATCTAAGATCTTCTTCTTTGTCACCATCTCCATCCATTTCTCCTACCTTCTTTATCACCTCTTCTTCTTCTACCTACAAAAATGAATGGTGGTGTGGCTCTTACTACATCACGTGATCAAATGGGGGGTTGGTGTTGGAGATTTTTTTGAATAAGAATGCTAATGCAATGCCATTTTCTGTTCTTGAAATGAAAGATACCTAATGCAATTTTTTGTTTTTTTACGAAAAGTAAAAAGAAATGAATCAACTAGGGAAGAAAACAATGCATACTTTGACGCCTCCCCGGCAATAGCACCAAAAATTGATGAGCCTCAGTATTGCAACAAGAATGTTGCAACTCCCAAGGCTACCAAATTTAATTTTCAACCTGGGGTTCGTACAAACTTAAGAGGTATCAACACTATATGTGCAACACACAATGTGTCATTCCTTTGTTCTCACGATGTAATGGAGTGTGGATAATGAAATCAAATCCTAACTAGTTGCAGAAATGGAAATGCTCGAAATGGAAACCTTAACCTATTGCAAGAAAGAAAATAAAAGGAAGGACAAATTATTATAATTGCATAAATTAAATATCATTAATTAAATATCAATAATTTTATTTCAAATAGATTAGATCCACTGATAGAGTTCATTGTATGTGGCAATCAATAAAATCATTATTGTATTATCCAATTCATAAATCCATCTATTAACCCAAATCGCTGAGATGTTTTGTATGGGTAAAAAGGAAAGTCCTAAGTGGTGTTTATTCCTCATCAACCATTTATTTAGAGCCTAGGGGTCATGATTCAACCCTAAGGGATAAAAACCAATATTTTTGAGAAAATATGGGCAAGTATACACATGTTGGAAGAGTGCTACAAGAAACAGGTTTGCTAGAGGAAGATATAATTCACTGAATGACCAAGAAAATAAAATCCAAATTGGATAGGAGTTTTTGTTTTTATTGAATAGTATTATTTATGTCTTCATTTCAAGTGGAATTACTCAAAAATACCCCTCGTAACACATGCCAAAAAATAGCCAAAAATTACTAGTCTATAATCTAGAAATTCGAGAATAAGTGAGCTAGTTAATCTATCAAATTCCTAACCTAATAAATTGAAAATGACATGGGATTATTATTATCTGGAATGGTTTTGTGATCTAATTCAAGTGGTATCAACTCGATTGAAGCTCTTTAGAATGTTCCAAAAAATAATAGAAATTTACTACTATTTGCCACAAGGGACTTATAGAAATTTAGATTTGGGAATAAGCAAACTAATCCAAGTAGCTCAATGATTAATATGACCTTACAAATTTGTTCCAAGTATGAAATGATGCTTGCGATCCTACAAAATAACTTGCTTCAGCCATTTAACCCAATCCTACAAGAAATCACCAATACTAAATGCAGAAATAGGAAAAAACAAGACCAAGAGATGCATGTAAATAAGAAGTGAAAAGAAGAAAAGTAAATGATACAAAAGTGCTCTGGAGCTCTTGGGATGGCCAAGCCCAAGGAAAATCAGATTCCTATGAAGGATACCAAGATTTAGAAGCTAAACTGGGCACCAATATTCATTATTTCTATCAATACAACTACATTCCTGCAATAAATGAAAGTGGAGCTACAAAAATACAAGTTCTCTCCACAAGAAGGCTAAGAAAAATGAACCCCTAGAGGAAAATTAGACTTGCTACCTATACAAAATGATTATGAAGCATTCCCCTTGAGAGGAGGCAGATTTCCCCTCCAAAATCCCTCAAATAGTGGATCTGGTTCCCAACACTAGGAATCTGCATTAAATGACAGGGAACACATTCCTAGATTTTCTCAATCATTGGAGCTTCATAATTTGTGCAATAATTTCATAATATCTTGTTGATTTATTATCCAATATTGATCCTCCTATAGTAGAGAGAAAGTCCCTAAATTATCTCATCCTCCAAAGCTCCATAATTTGTCCAATATACTACAAATATTTTGCAAAAATAAATAATATTTAGCACAAATATGCAATTATCCATAAAGCTTCCTAATGAAGATATTAAAGCTAAAAACAATTATTAAATATAGAAGGAGAGGTTTAATATATCCTTCATGTGCCTAAGAAAGGTTAGATGGACCTTAATTTATGTCTAATTTGGAGGCCCATCATCTGTTTTGGTGAAAGAAACCTTTACCTTACACCATACATTAAAGATGTTCAAGTGAGAGATTTTGTGTCTTTTGTAGAAAATCAAGTTAGTTGGAAGGATTCTCGTGATACTGTAACAACTAATGAAGAAAGGGTGTTACCGAAATGAACCCATGCCTGCTAATTTTTTTTTATGGTGTATAACAGGATATGGCGATATCTGGACACTAAGAATATGTTAATGAAGTTCAAGAACAAGGGTTTAGAGCGTTGTCTTACAAGTGTCATAGGGATGAAATAAGATGCATTAGATGGGAGTGGGATCAGATGGGATGATTACAAGAAGGTGTTGAGAGACGAGGACCCTTGTTGTTTTCTAAATTTCATATAAGCACTCTTTAGGGTTTCTTAATATGTGGAATGCATCAGGAGAAGTGGGCCTCATTGGCTTGGACTTAGGTTCAGATTTCCTCTTATTTGGATCCCTACCTATCAACCATATCATCTCACTGACAAATTATGGGAAATATAATTGATACTTTCCCGAGGCTATAGAGTAGATTCAAAGGATACTGCAGGAGCCTACAATTTTTCATAATTCCACTCTCAGCACATCATAAACTAGTTACAAGGGTCTACATGAGGACATGTAGATACTTAAATTGGGGGGAGATGTTGGGACATGTAATTGGATTCTTTTTGCACTCGTTTTCATACCTTTTCTTTACCCTTTTTTACTTTCAAGACCATACCATGTCACTGTAATAACCATTATCAACCTAAGAATGTCTCTATTTATATTTCGTCCTTATGATCTAATTCTACTTGTAATTTGGCATGATAACAATTGCTTTAGGCTATTTTTATCATAAAACTAACAAGTGGGTTGTTACAGGGTTTATGGTCTATTGAAATGTTGTTGCAGGATTACACATTCCAACTTTTCCTTGCTAAAGACATGACAAGGACTCACTAAGCATTTTTGTTACACACATGACTTATTTTGGATGTACTGACGTCCTTCAACTAGTCATGAAGATCGGTTTGGAAAGTATTTGGTAAAATTTAGTTCAACTGTCAAAGGAGAAGTTTATGGATAACACAACCAACATAGTTAGGATTTTCTATAGATGATTATTGTAATTTGGAAAATATGTTATTGCTTTTCCCTTACCTTGGAAATTGTTATCAAACTATTGATATGTATTGTCGATTTAGATCACATAAGAATCAAGAGATTCTCATGATGATCTTATCATTGTAATATGAAATTATAAATAGGTGTGCTCTCTTCCTACACGAGATATAAACATATAAACATACATAGACAGGGGGAGATCACCAACATTGTAATCATGTATGTTTCATTAATGCAAATCTTAATCATTTGTGGCGTCATACCTTTATGTTGAGTAGCTTGTGCGTTGTGTAGTGTACCAATCCCTGCTAGGAAGGAAGGGCCCTCCTTCTTAGCAGGGATCATTGGTTAAGAAGGTATTTTCGCTATTTGGTTTATTTACTCTTAGTTATGATTCATGTATTATTGTTATTACTATTACCGTTAATCTTGTTCATGCTTTTATGATTGCATAATTCTAACATTTGTATTGTATAACAACATAGTACTCGACTAGTCCCTTTGTTAGTGTGCCAATTATTTAAATCATGTTACAATTTGATGGTGTGTTTATTTTATTTGATAGTGTTTTTCAAAATTTGTTTGAGTAAATGGTTTCTAAGAGTTTTTTTTCCTTTTGAATAAGAGTGACTGTGTGATAGAGAGATTTTATTCTGCATTGTGTGTTTATTTCCTGAAGGTGTGAGAAAATGTTTGAGAGTGTAACAACTAGAGAGGTTATATTGTTGAGAGTGTTATTTCAATATTGAGTTTGAGATTCATTAGTGTTAGTCATAATTTATCCTTACATATACTTTGTGTGATAGCCTTGCAGTAACAAAACCTATCCAGATTAACAATTAGTGTGAGAGTTGGAACCATTGCTATGAATTGAAAAGACAATTGTTCCGCCGAACAGGTGTCATAGCCAATAGCTAGGTATGGATAAGGGGGCATCAAATACATGTGGTAAGCTACAACAATGGTTAAACATTATAACATAGATAGGTTTTCCATTGAAATGCATGCAAAGGAAATGGAAAGATCCACTCAATGGCAGAATAGAAGCAGAACCAAAAGAAGAAACAATTCCCAAGACAGTTGACCAAGAAAAGGCAATAGAGGAAGAAACACTAATAAAAAAAAGCATCACCAACATAACCAAAGGACACAAAGGGAAAAGATTCTCTAGTAGCAGAGTAAAGGGTAAATCCAGCTAGATGGGAAGGAGGAGGAGAGGCATAATTGATTTTTGTTTACTCATAAAAATAGTTAGTTGTAGTTCAAAAGCCAATAAAAGAGATGGAGGCAACAAAGTAAGAAGTAGCACCTATAGTTGACCAAGTTGAATGAGTCTCACTAACAACACCTAGCTTAGCATCAAAACCACTAGAAGATGTTCCTCATTTAGTCCTAAGTCCCATTGATGGTCCTATTGAAGTACACCATAAACTTGAACCATCCATAGAAAAGGAAGCATCAAAGAAAGAATCTGAGCCTAAGAAGTCAAATCGGTTCGAAATCCATAACCAAGAATTTCAAGTCGAGAGCTTGAAGTAGGCCCTTCAGTTTCATCCATTGAGCCATCACCAACAACATCACCATATGAACCAACAACATCATAGCAGACAACTTATTCATCATCGCTTTGCTAGGAATCCTTACCCATTTTTAGAGCCAGGAGCACTGGAAACATATTGATACAAACACCCAATTGGAGATCGAAACTTAGAAGAAGAAAAACAAGTCAAAAAGATAGAAATAGAGGCAGATGCATAGTTATCAAAGGAAACATGGACAGAATCAAGGGTGACAATACTAATACCAAATCTAGTTTCATACCTTTCCATTTCAAATTCAAATACACATCCCGTGCCACTATCTCGTCCAATTCCAACACCTATTAGAAATTTGGTTTATGAGTAACTTATTTGATTGATCCAATCCTAGAACCACTTTTTTAATGTGTTTACCTTGTGGACCCAATGACATTTCGATAACCAATTCAAGAGCCAATTCACCGACTAAAAGGAGGCCGAAAAACTTGTAAATAATGACACCACATAAGAATTTTACCTTCTTGCTGAAGAAAAGTGGGATATTTAGTAATATATGATGCATTATTAGCATTTCAATGTGCTATTCAAACAAAAATATTGATTCATTTCGATTAAATTTTCTCATTAATACTTCCTTATTTCATAAGGTAAATATGCATATATTTATTAGAAAATGCATTTTTTGCACTTCAACTAAATGCACCCAAGTGATCGAAGAACAAAATGTATCACCTAATTCAATCTCAATTCAGAGAAGAAATGATAGGTGGAGATCAAATTTACACTTGGACCTTTCTACCATAATTGGGGACAATAAAGGTGTGAATTTCATCCAGTTATAGGTTCCCCTACAACCACCTTATCTAGACTTAACCTCAATATCACTACTCTCCACCATGCTTAATGAATGAAGGTACAATTAGATGAAGATGGAAGAAAGATATATAGGGGTAGATTCATCAAGATGAACATGGATCACGTCCAAATGAATGAGAGGGACTCTTCCAATATTTTTGTGTGGGGGATTAAGGTACCACACATGTAGGCCAAGAATCAGTCCTGGTAGGTCAAGTGCGGCCATCATAGGTGTTACAAATACACCAAGCGATGGGAAAAAGAAGGAGACCTAGATGGGTGGGGGAACTATAGGAGGACACTATGATGGAAATGCATGGAATCTAATGCATACAATAAGCATCCTAATTATGGCGATTTTTCTCTATCCCCACTTTGCAAAGGTCAATCCAATACAATATGAATTGCAATGTGAAGAGATTTACTCAAAGAAGTAGACAAAACATGCATCACATGTAAAATTAGAGAACATAAAATATGAATATTCTACGATAATAGGCATTGAAGAATCAGTACATTAAATTTTGATGAATCTAAAATAAATTGTATGTAGAAGTGACTCATATGGAATCTAAGAAGCTTCTATTTATAAGAATAATATTGTGAGAGATAAAGGAAATTTGAATTTGAAAACAAGGTACCGATGGGAGATAAAGATTAGACCTGTGTAGAAAAAAAATTAGCCCAAAATTAGCAGGTTCTTACTAGGGCTTAAGGAGGTGAAACTATGAAATATTGTTGATCCATTTCCTGGCAAGAAAGGATTTTAGAGCTCAGGAGAATTACAAAGACAACAACAGTTGGGAGGAGCGTGGAAACTCCTATAGCATTTACATAAATTCATATAGGTATATGGGTTATTTCTGATTATGTACTAAGTATATGAGTTCAAGATCAGTTTATGATTGAAGTATGAATAAGAATGATAACATTTAGAGAAATATTTTGTATATAAATGTTTGCATTGATGTTATTAGATCTATTGTATATGAATATATTATGGTAAAATTGTTTTATTGCTATTAGTCTCTTTTGAAGAATGTGTGTGTTTAAACAGGGTTGGATGGATGGAGACGTGTTGAAAAGGAAACCTTAAGGCTATCTTCCTAAGCCCTTATAGACCCTAATTATCTCTTCGTTGAGGAAAAATTGATCAGGAAATCTAAGATCAGGAGCCCAACATCAATTCCTCTTGGTACAAAGAGACTGAGATATTCATCTTAACAAAAGGCAATATGAAAAGGGCCTAATTGTATTTGAATTTTATATATATATATATATATATATATATAAACTTGTCTTATAGTCATAACAATGCATGTTAATCTTCATAAGAATTGCAGAAAATAATATATAAATAAAGTATGTACCAAAATCCATGACAAGGTTAGCATGCATATATGATGGCAACAAGAAAAATAGTTTTCATGCCGCCCTATGAATGCATGCATTCCTTGCCTATTTTACTAATGGCTCTACGGGAACCAGATCCAAAAAACTGGTTACAGGAGTGTTATAGAGTATATAGTTAATGTAGGAATTTACAGGGTAAGTTCCTCATACAGAACACCAAAGGACACCGCTCACAAATAAATCACAGATCAATACACCAATATTGTTGACGTGGTTAAAACCCTCAAAGAGGGAAACAATCCATGGCTTGAGCCAACGCGGCCACTTTAGGCAATTTATTAATAAAAAAATGAAAATTTACATAAGCTTCCCTCATGAACGGTTACCCTACAAATGACCCTCCATGCTCTTTAAATAGAGATCATGGACCAATTGAGTGTTAAGCCACAGATCAAGTGTCGGTAATACCGAGGAGAGAATGAACCGTTGGATTGTAAGTTACAAAAGTACATAGCAAAGAAACACACTTTACCTAACTCTACACTAGACCAAGTTATACTTAATTATTTCCTATGTGTTGGAATATCCTAACACCCCCCCTTAAAAACAACTTGGGATAGGATTGAAGGATGTAGAAATATGACACAATAGGAGAAGGAAGGAGGCATTAGAGCCTATCCCCCCTTAGTGACAACTTCCTGAACTCCAACCATAAATCGAAGTTTAGTAAACTTCGCCTCTGTGAGAGCCTTTGTAAAGATGTCTGCAACTTGATCATCTGTTGAACAATATTTCACTTCAAGAACATGGTCATGAATGAGCTTTCTGATGAAGTGTATGTGCAGTTCAATGTGTTTGTTGCGTTGATGTTGGACTGGATCTTTGCATAGTTGAATGACACTTTGATTATCACACCAAAGTGTAGTCGGATGCTACTACCGAAAGCCAAAATCTGATAGGATCTGATGAAGCCACAGGGCTTCCTTACTAGCTTCTATGGCACCACAATACTCTGCTTCTGCTGAAGAAAGAGAGATGAACTTTGTTTCTTGCAAGCCCATGTAATAGGTCCTGAACCAAGAGTGAACACATAACCTGCAGTAGACTTTCGATCATCAGGGTCACCAGCCCAATCAGAATCAGTGAAACCAACCAATAGAGGAGATGCTTCTACACTGTAATGAATCCCAAACTAAACTATACCTCGAACATAACGAAGTATTCTTTTAGCTGCTTTCCAATGACTTTCATGTGGGTTTTGCATAAAACGAGCAGTAAGACCAACAACAAAGGAAAGGTCAGGACGAGTATGGGTCAAATACAAAAGTTTTCTTACAAATTGACGGTATAAGGTAGCATCAACTTCAGGGGAAGTACAAGTGACTGAAAGTTTGGCTCGAGACTGAAAGGGAGAAGGGGTTGGCTTACAGTCTTCCATGTGAAAATGGCGTAGAAGATCACAGGCATACTTGGACTAGGAAAGGGAAATACCTTCCTTGGATTGCAAGACTTGAAGACCAAGAAATAATGCAAATGTCCTAAGTATGTCATTTCAAACTTCTTTTTAAGGCTGGACTTCACATGGTTTATAAGGTTGGGATCACTACCAGTAAGGATAAGATCATCAACATAAAGAACAAGAATGATAAGTGACTTTCCCACTTTCTTGGTGTAGACAGTATTGTCAGAATGACACTTAGAAAAGCTAGTTTCTAAAATAAATCTATCCATTTTGGCATACCAAGCTCGAAGAGCTTGCTTGAGACCATAAAGGGATTTCTTAAGCTGACATACAAGGCAGGAGTTTGTTTGTATAAATCCAGTAGGTTGTTCCATATAGATTTCTTTATGCAAGAAGGCAGATTTAACATCCATATGATACCATGTAGGAATTTACAGGGTAAGTTCCTTAGACAAAACACCAAAGGACACCGCTCACAAACAGATCACAAATCAATACACCAGAATTGTTGACGTGGTTAAAACCCTCAAAGAGGGAAACAGTCCACGACCTGAGCCAACGCAGCCACTTCAGGCAATTTATTAATAAAAGAATGAAAATTTACACAAGCTTCTCTCATGAATGATTACCCTACAAATGACCCTCCATGCTCTTTAAATAGAGATCATGGACCACTCGGGTGTTAGGCCACGGATCAAGTGTCGGTAATACCGAGGAAAGAATGAACCGTCAGATCACTACATATCATGACCGTCGGATTGTAAGTTACAAGTACATAGCAAAGAAAGACACTTTACCTAACTCTACACTAGACCAAGTTCTACTTAACTATTTCGTATGTGTTGGAATATCCTAACAGTTAACAGATTCAAAACTATATGATATTGAGAAACAAGGTTGTACAAGGCATTATAAATACAATGAAAATAGCATAAAATACATTTGCATATAAATGTAAATAAATCAAACCTAATTTCCAAGCCAATGAAAAAAATCTTCATTACATTCCCATATATCAAATGAATCCAATTATAACTTAAAATTCATGTTGAATATTTACAAGTTACAAATAAAGCTTTGGCCTTTTTCCCTTACGGTCGTAGGCAAATCAAAGAGAGATTAATTGTTTGAGTGAAAAACCTTAAAAACAACTCGAAACATTCGTTCAAGGTATAAGGATTTAACCCTATGTATATGTTAAATACATAAGTAAAAAACCTAGCCATACTAACTTGGCTTATCCAATTGGTATAAACTTTTGACTTGGCTTATCCAATTGGTATAAGCTTTTGAAAGGAAAGACCCGTGATAGAAAACATAGCATCGAGAATTGAGTACTTGGAAGATGTCAACCGTTAAAGAAAAAACGGAAACCCATGACAAAATTCCTCCAAGTGTTAAAATGGAACAACCTACAACGTCAATGTTGTTAGCAACAGGAGGGAAGATAACCCAAATAAAAATTAAAGAGAAAATTAACCCAAGATAACCCAAATAAAAATTAAAGAGAAAATTAATAGGGTTGAAAGAACCAATGAACATGCACATCCCTGAACAACTTGAGATGGTAGTAAAATTAATCCATGGAGACGATAGATGAGTGTCATGATAGAGAAAGGGATAGATGAGTGTCATGATAGAGAAAGGGAATAGAAGGTCCTTACAATGCCAAGAAGGGAGAAGTTAACTTAACCAAATTGGAAAATGTAAAACCCACGAGTAAGAAAATTAGTCACTGGAGGAGAACTCCGTTATTAAAGCCAATGAGGCAAAAAAAAATAATCAGAAGGACTACAATCCTAATTGCTACCTAAAATGCAAAGAACTTGTCATTGTCTACAACAACGGTTATAGTATTCAGAGAAGAAAACTATTTTCTCATGAAAAAATTCCATAGTAGCAACCTTGGTATCTTGAAATTTCTCATAGTTACAGAGCTTAGGTATTTACCTAGCTACCGATTATCACATTTCCACCATCGGATTCATCAAAATAATCTAAATTTTCCACGTTCGTTGTCCACGTGATAGGGGATGGAAAACCTCGAAGCTTCCAGGCCATAAGGCCTCTGTCATTAAGGGCAGGATAGCTGGAAACTCCCTCGGTAAATACGCAATGGTTCCATGGGAAATTCCCCCTCCCAATGTAACATAAATACTCATATAACAAACCCAAGTTATATTGTATGCAAAGTTTGGCGTAATTAAGACCTTAATGAAATACAACCTTAGCACGTTATACATAAAACAAATATGTGTTATCAGACTACCTCTTACTATTACAAATTTACATGAATTGGAATGAAAATGGTCCAAGTGCCATGGCTAACCCAAAAAGTTTGAAGCATGGTACCATCATTTAAAAAGAATAGTAAACATTGTCTCATAATATGAAGAGTGAACCTAAGTTTTTACTTGAAAATGATCTATATTATGTTAGTAGAGAATTAGTTAAGAATAATAGTAAAAAGGATGATATAATTTAAAAAAAAAAAGGGTTACCTGAAGCATTTGAATTAAAACATAGGAATCAAAATCTATAAAATTTAAAGAATCCTTTGAATCAAAATATAAAAATGAATTACATATTTTTAAAGCAACGAAGAAAACTAAATATAAATAATAATAATAATAATAATAAGAAGAAGAAGTATGGAAAAAAAATTCAAATAATTAAAATATAATATAAATTTAAAAAATAAATTTTAAATATAACATAATTTATAATAAAAAATTAAAGATAAAAGTGAGAAGGAAAAATAAATATAATTTAAATTAAATTTTGAAGATAAATAATAAATATAATATGATATAAAACAAGTGCTACGTAGTAGCTCTTAGTTTAAATATAGTTAATTGGAGTCTAAACTCCGAGACTATGATCAATTAAATCTTAAATGAAAGTGAAAATGTTGTGTTAAAATGGTATTTTTTGGTGAACATCCTACCTTATTGGTTGTATTGAAGCTTTATAACTTTAATTTTTTGGCTACGTTTCTTTCAAATTGATATGTAGAAACTTAGTTTCAAGTGAATTTGTCTCCTACAAAGTGCATGGGTATTGTACATAATTGATATAGAGTTGAGTCTAATTGTGTTAGTGGCAGTGAAGGCAGGGGAATATGGAACAAAAATTTTATTGTTATCTCACAAATGGTGTCTTGCTTTCTTTTGCAAAGCAAAATGGAGTTAAGATTATCTATAATTTGTGATGTAGTATTAAATTAATTTTTAAATTAAATTGTAAAGTCAAGTTCATTAATATTTATGAGTAATAAACAATAACAATTGTTTTACTATTAATTTAACAACTAAATTATAACTAGCACACTTATATAAATTATCACTAGTAAGATATCAAAACACTTAGTTTTTAAAACATTTAGTATGGTTGAAAATAAAATAAAATAAACCATTAAAATAAATTAATATTAAAATAAATAAAATATATCAGTACCCCTTTTTAAATGTTTTTCAAATATTATTGGTTTGTCTAGGATTTGTAATTTAGTATTAAATTGATTGAATTTGACACATTTAGTTTGAATAAAACTAGGAATAAAGTTGCAATAGATTCAAAAGCTTTAACAAAATTCCAACATTGGCTTTGTGCATGGTAACTGAGACCCATTTTATATGTTGCATTCGAGGAAAGAAGAGAAAAAAACTTTAACAAACCAATTGAAACAACCCAATAAGTGTGGAATTTGGAACTTCTAAGTGAAACCCTTCTATGTTCGGTTCGAGGAAAGAAGAGAAAACAATGTTAACAAACCAATTGAAACATCCAAATAAATGTGGAATCTGAAACTTCAAAGTGGAATCCTAGTAATACACGATTATTTTCTATGTTTGGTTCAACTAAAGAAGAGAAAAAAAAAATTAACAAACCAATTGAAACATCCCAATAAATGTGGAATCTGGAACTTCAAAGTGAAATCCTTCTATGTTCGGTTAGAGGAAAGAAGAGAAAACAACTTTAACAAACAAATTGAAACATCCCAATAAATGTGGAATTTGGAACTTCAATGTGGAATCCTAGTAATACATGATTGTTACACACTCTAGAACTAGTTTGAATCCAATACCCCAACCTCTGCACCAAAGAATTTCAATCCCCTAAAAATGAAATGAGGAGCTCGAATGCAATGCATTATCAGAATAGATACATGTAGAGATTAATTGCTGATGCACAAAAGGAGAAAATTTAAGAACATCAATTTCTTGACTTCTTGAATTGAATTTTTTGAATTCTTGATATGCTAACTAGATCCTAAAAATTAGTAACTATATATCAATAAAACTTTCTTAATAAAATTTATAAAGAAATGCCCACAAGATTCTAAAAACTAATTGTTTTTTACAAATTAAATTATATTCATTGAAATTGTTGCTTCGGGTAAAGAAAATTATGGAAAGGTGAAGGGAAAAAAATAAATTCAAATTAAAAAATAACAAGAAAAACAAAACTATGATTAATGGAATTGGAATTGAAAATAAAGAAAAAAAATATAGAAAAAAATACAAGTCAAATTAAAAAGTAATAAAATTAAAAGTTCAAAAATAAAAATAAAAAAATTATTTGTCATCTTAAATTGAAAATATGGAGTAAAAACTATAATCCATGAAAATGGAAAAAATAAAAAAAATAAAATAAGAAAGTTTAATACTAAAAACAAAAAAAGTAACTAATAAAACAATGGAAGTTACTAAACGATTGCCATAATAAGACTTCAACCAATTACCTTTCAAATAAAATAATAATAATAATAATAAATAACAAAAATTGAATTATCAATGTTAAACCATGGAGAAGAGGCATTTTTTTTTAATCAAAGACAAATTAATACGCAATCAAAGAAAAACGTAATACCATACCTCCAAAACACACAATTTAAAAAATAATGGAAATTGAATAAACCACCCTCAAAGTATGCATATTTTAAAGATTAATTTTAAAGATTAATTCGAAAGACATCTATCTACATTATGGATCACAAAAGTCTTAGATCTAAGAATATTATTTTATCTTTTCATTTAACATTTTATTGATTTTTTTGGAAGACTTTTGGCATTCTAAGAGACTTTTTTTTTATATAACTGGTTCCTAATTCAATTTTGTTATAATGATTTATTTGTCATATATTAATAAAAGATAATTTTATTTATATTTTTGTTAAGTTAAAATCATTAAAATTTATATATAAATGACTAAAATTTTCTAATTAAATGAAATTTGTTGTTTTGAAATTCTTATAGCATTAATTTTTTATCAAAATAATTTTAAAATGATTAAATAATATATATAGTTAAAAATGTCAAATTAGATGAAATTTATTATTTTAAAATTCTTATGACATTACATAGCTAAAAGTTCATTTTAATTTTTAATTTTAATTTTTTTTTATTGATGATGATTAACGTCCCCTAAGACCAATGTGATCCAAAAAATATATAAATGATTAAAATTGTGAAATTTAATCTATATATTTTTTGAATTTCTTATCCATTACACCCACTGTGTACTAAAAATAAATTTACTAAAATAAAATACAAGATATGTAATATTCTAAATTAACATAAGTATATAAATTAAATGGTTGGTAATCATCCATCCATAATATGCATCAAAACACTTACTTTCTCATATCTTGTTATTATTAATAAAAAAATCAATATATAAGTCAAACATATATATATTTGAAAAAAAAAACATGTAACAAGATTATTAACCATAAATATTGGCCTCCACTTTATCATGATAAGTAAGATTTGTTGCAATATTATGGCCAATACCATGCCTTATCAATAACACCTGGAAAAATGACCATAATTCCTTTGGTATGACACTTATATGATTTTTTTTAATGAATAAATTTAATTAAAAAGGAAAAAAGAACATAACTATTTTATTTCAATCTTTAATTTGTGTATACCACTGAAAATATTCTATAATATTCCATAAATATTAAATCCTTATCATTCATCTAATGATTCTAGATAATTATATTAAAATTGTCAAAATCTTATTTTAAATAAACACATATAAATGTAATTAAAATTGAAAACGTAGAATGTAATTATTTTGATATTAATAAAATATTCCAATGACTAACTAATAGCTTTTAAAATAAATTAATATTTTCTTTAAGCCAGGTAAAAAATATAATAATTAAAAAAAAAAAGAACTCTTTCCAATGACTGAAATCTAATAAATCGTGTGCTAAGAGAAATCTCTCAAGCTCGCTGTAATTTTGACAACTAGGAATGTCAGTGTTGCAATAAAAATTTTGAAATTGAGATCTAATGTGGTTGTACACAGGGCACTTTAAGAAAACGTGATTTTCATCTTCGATGTTCATATTCTCATAGCTATGCTCAGACTATAATCTTAAGAACAAAATTTGGAAAAATATTGTAATTATGTGGAAGGTTTTTAAATTATGTTCTTTCTTTCTCTCGACCCTGTACATATTCGTCGTCGTCATTCACTGAACATATTTTGATGTACATATTCGTCGTCGTCATTCACTGAACATATTTTGATGATGTTGGATGGTATTCGGATAGGGTTTTCATCATTCGTTTGACCAGATATTTCGATGCTAGGGTAGGGAAGGAAGCCCATGTGTTCACTCATCATATATGCATGCATTCACTGAAACTATGAAACCTTGTGGCCGTTCTTTCATCGAATTTCTTAATGAAGATTTGGAATGAAATCCTAAATATTTTCAGTAACTTTCTTATTCTGATTTCGCAGCATAGAGGTTATCATTTCCATAGCCGATCCGCCGAGGAAACCAAACTAAATCCTTGAAGCCGATGTAAGAAAAATCTTGTGTATATAACCTTGTTATTTTCCAGAAAGTACAAACTGACATTTATACCACAAGTTGGAAATGGATGAAGAATGAAAGTACAAACTGACATTTATACCACAAGTTGGAAATGGATGAAGAATGAAGGAATTCAATAGACAATCGGAAATGGGAAAATGTTTCGTTTTTCATTTTAGAGTTTAAAGTCATGAAATGGAAACATAATACCTAATCTAATTTGATTTAGCAACATTGATAAGTAGTCATCCCTTTATTATGTTTTTATTAAATTTAATACAAGAATGAACCTGCAATGACCAACATACAGTCAACCTAATATTCTGGTGTTTTTAATAAATTTATTGAAACAATGAACCTTCAATGATCAACATAAAATCAACCTAAAATTTGTTGTTGAGTAACTCATATTCTAAAAATTTTATGAGATTTATTGAAAAGTTAATCTAAACTAAAAATTGTGTTGACACTTAATCATTGGGATTGGGTGAATATATGTAAAATAGTGTAAATATAAAATAAGGAGAGTAGGAAGATGAAGAGACACTGGGATATGAAGCCCAAGAATCTCTATCTCCATGTATATATCTATGATCAGGCTGAATGTAAAACCACAATTCATTTGAGGAGTTACCTCCTCGCCTGACATGGTATTAGAGCTCAGATCCCAGCCACTATTTTTGGCTCGCTTCCTTCCCTTGTAACTCCCTCATGCCCATGTTCTCCATAACGGTCACCTTTGTCCTGCAATTTAAAATTTATTGTGTTGGTTGCCTCTCATTGGATTTTTTGGGGTCATCTTCGCTATTTTGGGAGACTGGAAAGCAATAATTACTGGTTTCTGCGCTCTTTTTCTGCAGAGGTGGACAGGTCATCAGTGCGGTGAATGGTATGTTGTTTTTTAACGGACTGGTTCATTCTCCCATTTAAAATTTGTTTCCTGAAGACGTTGAACCTCCCTCCATTACATTGAGTTCACTAGTATTCACTCCCCTCTGTTTCATATTACAATCGTGATTGTATATCGACACATGAACGCAACCCTTGAATGAAACTCGACTCTCGTTCTATTATAATCGTGCCCCTCCACCTTCCGGCACCTCCACCTTCCTTACCAAACTCACGTTGTCCTCGGTATCATGATTACTCCTAGTGTGTTGAATGCATATATGTTGCATGGATTACACATATGCTCACTCTCCCATACTCCCAGTGGTATTCCGATATTCCGTGGTTGAATGTATATTACAGTTTCAACGTTGGTATTCCCTCGATTATATTACCATTGTTAACGTATATATACCACATCCTATATAACCATACCGGCTCCACAAATTCTACGTTGGATTACCATAGCCTTCCTCCACAATGCTACATTGGATTACCATAGCGTGCCTCCACGGTTGAATGATATTCGCCATACCAGCATACCTCCATTCATATGATGTCCCCATAGACTGACATACGTTGTCCATATATCTATATGTTGTCTCCTCACCATACCATATCGCTTACTAGTTGGTATCACCACCTCCCATATATATACTACGTTTAACATATCATACAATCATATATTACGCATAATATTTGTGTGTCATATAACACTGCATCATATCATATAACCGTGCTTTCTTGTAAAGTCAACGCATTGACTCCGCTCCCATATTCACCCTTTGCCATATAATCATATGCCATATGCCATATATCACCTCCACCATACTTAAACTTCCCCATATAACCCTCCCCCTAATATTACCTTTGTCATATATATTGCCATCAAAATTGTATTTTTCATAATATTGTTACTAGAGTGTAGTTTTTACACCGGAAGTGAATTTTGTTTTTCGTAGTATATCAATTGATATCAATTGTTGGAGTAGTTCTCTCTGGAAAAGAGAATTGTTCTGAATGGTCAAGGAAGATAAAGCACACTCTCATTTTTAATTAGTTGTGGAGAGGAGTTTGTGAAGGAGAAGGAGATAATGCACCTGCAAAGTCCACCTCAGATAAGGATATTTCCATTTGGGAAAATAAGAACAGCGAGGCCTATGCTTTGTTTTCAACATCTGTAAATGAAGAGGTGAGTCGCCATATTTCACTATTTTCAAATTATTTTGAAGCCTTACAGAAATTGAAGGAACTGTATGACTCACACGCTGAACTTGAATTTGTCCAATTGATGATTAAATTGTTCAGTCTTGAATTGAAAAATGATGAACCTCTTGCTTTATCATTAGAAGTAAGATCCATTATGCATGGTATAAAAACCACTGGTGTTCAAATATGCATTCCTCTCATAGATTATGTCAAGGCACTACATCCCACTTATTCAAATTATCTTGAACCATTGCATGTAAGTGGAAACCTCAAGGAGATTACCCTTGACTCCCTTGAAAAGAAGTTTGTTGAGAGAGAGAAGGATTTTGGGAAGAAGACATGTCGTTAATCTTATGAAGAATCTGTGTCTTTCACATGGAGAGAATAATCATGCACAAGATTCTTCTAGAGAAAGAGGTGGCCAAAGAGGAAGAGGAAGAAGGAATTTTAGAAGTAGGGGGGTAGACAGTTCCAAGGAGAAAAGTTCGATATTCATTGCATACGTTGCAATAGATATGGAAATGATGCATCCACATGTAAGTTTACTTGGAACAAAATTGAGCAAGAAAGAAATGAAGCCAAAGGTAAAACTAATAATAAAGAGAAAGTTAAAGCACCCAAATGCGCTCACTATGTTGTGGTACATTGTATTATTGGAGTAACTGAAGACTTATTTAATGCTTTACTTTCTTCTTGGAAAAATCATTGGTTTCTTGATTCAAGTGAAACTTGAAAAATGACTTTTAGAAGAGATTTTTTTGAAGAATTTACTGACAATGTTGATGGAGCAGTATACTTTGCAGACAAGTCAAACTCAAGCCATCAAGGCTTGGCACAATCAAGCTCAAACTACCTAATCTTCCAAACTTTCTTCTGCATGATGTCATATATGTCCTAGAGCTAAGGAGAAACTTGTCTTTGGTACACATCCGCCAAAAAGGACACTCCATTCATATGTTTGATGGCAAGGTTGAGGTCAGAAAAGCATCATATCACTCACTTCTCATGATAGGGATAGAAGTAGAAAGACTTCTGAAGTTGTAAGGAACCTTTTCCCATGCACATAACTTCATATTAAGTTCTCATTATGATGAAGGTACATTTCAATCAAGTGTTTTAGGGAATGCTATATTTGGACACTTGAATTATGACAACCTCTGTATGTTGAAGAAAAGTGGTGTTACTGATTTGCCTACAATTCCTAGGAAAATTAAGCAATGTGATGCTTGTATCTTAGGAAAACATAGAAAACAGTGTTTTCATGATTCACATTCCAGAACACATAGAAAAATTGAACTTATTCATTCAGAATTATGTGGCCCAATGCCTGTTCCTTCTACAAATGTAAATAAATATATGATGACATTTATTGATGACTACACAAGAATGTGGTATGTTTATTTATTGAAGAACAAATCTAATGCTTTTCAAACATTCAAGATTTTTCATGCATGGATTGAAAATGATGCACAATCTCATATTGGCTCTATTCGCACTAATAATGGAAAATAATACACTTCAAATGAATTTGAAAACTATATTTGCTAGCATGGGATCAAACATCAAACAAATGTGCCTTATAATCCCCAACAGAATAGTGTAGCTGAAAGAATGAATAGGACAATCTTAAATATGGTACATTCCATGATGTTTTTCAAAAGTATTAAATTGATGTTTTGGGCCGATGTAGTTCTATGTGTTGTGTATGTAAAGAATAGGTGTCCATCTAATGTTATTAGAAACAAGATTCCTTAAGAAATTTGGTATGGCCACATTCCTTAGGTAAAGTATCTCAAGGTATTTGGTTCCACGTGTTATGCATTGATACCTAAGGAACAAAGAAACAAACTTTGTGCAAGGAGTTGTAAGTGTATCTTTTTGGGGTATTCAAATACCTCAAAATAATACCATCTCTATGATGAAGTTAATAAAAAGTTTCTAGTGTCTAGAGATGTGATCTTTCTTGAATCTTCCAAGGCTGATAATGATGTTGAGTGACAGCTTGATTTCTTGGATAGACTCAGACATGCGAAGTCCCTTCAAGAATTTGATAATGAGATTCCACATATTAAAGGGGGGATTCCTATCCTGGATCAATCTGTGGAATCTTCTTCTGAAGCACTTTCTCCCCTGCATGAAGTTCCAACCACTGATCTAGATGACAATTTCATTGATGTGATTGACAAAATTGGGTGACTAAATCTTGATTCGCCCCAACTTAGTCAACTAAGCAGCTTGGTCCATCTCATAAAGGTCCTCCAAAATGGCTGATAAAGACACTTGAAAGTGTTTGTCTTGATGAGGTTGGAAATATAGGAATAATAAGTAAAAATAGGAAAAATGGAGGTGATGTAGATGATTCTCATTCACTCGTTGATATGGATATTTCTTATGATTTTCAACTGAATTTGTCTTTAGATTTTGAACCAAATTCCTTCAAATAATATGCTTCTCATGATGAATCGAAAGAAGCAATGCAAAAGAGTATGATGCCCTGATAAAGAATGGAACTTAGAAGTTGGTTGATCCTCCATTGGGAAACAAACCAATAGGCTGCAAGTGGGTCTACAAGAACAAGTATAAAGCTAATGGATCACTTGACAAACACAAGGAAAGGCTTGTGGCAAAATGTTTTGCACAAAAGGAAGGGATTGACTATGAGGAGGATTTTTCCCCCATAGCGAAATGGGCTACCATCCAGACACTCTTTGCCTTTGTAGCTCGGAACGGTTGGAAAGTCCATCAAATGGATGTAAAAAATGTTTTATTGAATGGAAATATGAAAGAGAATTTTTTTATGTCCCAACTAGAAGGATTTGTTGTGAAAGGTCAAGAACGTAAAGTATGAAATCTTGTAAAATCCTTGTATGGCCTCAAGCAAGCATCGCGAGCCTGGTACAATAAGTTAACTGAGAATCTTATGAAACTCAACTTCAAACATTATGATCTTGATGATGCAACTTTGTTTATCAAGAAAGTTGGCAAAAGAGTTGTATATCTTGAGATGTATGTAGATGATCTTTTGATGACAGGGAACAATGAGAGCTATATTGCATTCATAAAGAAGGAATTGAGGAAAGGTTTTGAAATGACTGACTTGGGGTATGTTCAATACTATTTTGGTATTGAAGTAACTCAAAATCCGAAGTTTATATTCCTCCCGCATGTTAGGATATTCCGACACATAGGAAATAGTTAAGTACAACTTGGTCTAGTGTATAGTTAGGTATAGAGTTAGGTAAAGTGTGTTTCTTTACCGTTGTACATTTTGTAACTTTCAATCCGACGGTCACGATATGTAGTGATCCGACGGTTCATTCTCTCCTCGGTATTACCGACACTTGATCCGTGGCTTGACACCCGATTGGTCCATGAGTTTTATTTAAAGCGCATGGAGGGTCATTTGTAGGGTAATCCGTGCATGAGAGAAACATATGTAAATTTTCATTCTTTTATTAATAAATTGCCTGAAGTGGTCGCGTTGGCTCAGGCCGTGGATTGTTTCCCTCTTTGAGGGTTTTAACCACGTCAAAATACTGGTGTATTGATCTGTGATCTGGTTGTGAGCAGTGTCCTTTTGGTGTTATGTCTGAGAAACTTACCCTGTAAATTCCTACATGTTATCAGAGCTATTTGAGGGCCGCGTCCGTTGGTGATCCAAATCTAAAGCCGGTAAAACTGCATCCGACTGCTGTTTCCTAGATCTGCTGTTTCTGACTGCTTTCGGGCCGAGAGGACTACTCTGTTGTGTTGGGAGCATCTGTTCCAGTGAGGAACCCCTTTCGTTTCACGCGAAAAGGTTTCCGGTAGCCCTAGCTGCGTCATTTTTAAGATCTGGAGGTATATAATGTTTATTTGCAGTTTACTGTTATTTTCTCTCTGTTTATTTCGGTTTCGGCTTATTTAGCTTTTTTTATTACCGGATCTATACCTTTCATTTCTGCATATGCTCTTTGCCCTGCGACTCTGTGCGATCTGGGCGAATCAGAAACAGAAAGGAAGGATTTTTCTCATGCGTATGCTCTTTTCCCTGCGCCTTAGGGTGATCTCGGAAAATCAGAAACATTGAGGAAAATATTTAGTTTCCGGCCAAAGCTAACTTTGAGCCGCAAGGTTCATTTTTTAAAATATTTAGTTTTTCGGCTAAAGCTAACTTCGAGCCATAAGGTTCGTTTTCTTTGCATGTCCGTGTTGGGTTTTGTGTTTTTTGTTTTGTAGGGAAAAAGAGCTTTCTCAAGGCAAGCACGCAACCCAAAGCACCCCCCCCCCTCTCTCTCTCTTTCAAATTTTTTGTATAGATCAATTGGTTCAAAGCTATTTTAAGAGAGTAGAGGTCTTGGGTTCAAGTCTCCATTTTGTGGGGGCGGACTTTTTCATTTCCGCACATTCCCGCACTTTGTCGGCAACTTCAACAACTTTTTTTCAAAAAGCCATAACTTCTTCATCCGGAAGCCGTTTTTTTTAAGCCAGCCTAATTTTTCGAGATCTATCCATTGGAGCACTTATTTTCAGCATCTTTAGCTTCAATTTCCATTGAAATGGAAAGTCAATACCAAGTTACCCTTGACAGCACCAACTACTTCCAATGGTTGGCTTACATTGAGGATTTACTTAGAAGTAAAGGTCTCTACAGAATAGCCTCAGGCCAAGAAAAGAAGGATGAAGATAAGGCTGCTAAATGGAAAATAGGCAAGATCAAGCACATGGATTGATAGGGATGTCTATTTCTCCAGATCTTAGATTCCATATTGCAGAAATTGATACTCCTGATGAAGCAATGAAACAAATCAATAAAGTTTTTAGGATTAAAAATGAAATTAGAGCCCATCAACTTGAAAATGAGTTGCTTACATTGGACCCTAATAATTTTTCTTGCATTGAAGATTTCTTGTCCAAGTTCAAGACCCTTAGATATCTTTTGGAAGGTGTTAAAGTTAAGAAAGAAGATAGTAACCTTATCTATTCCATTCTTACAAAGTTGGGACCAGCCTACTCTGTGTTTGTTTCCACCTTCCATTCTACAAGAGAAGCCTTCATTTCTCAAGGAACAGACTACAAGCCCCTTCCTTTGACTCTTTTTGTGATTCATTAATAAGAGAACAAGAAAAACTCTTACACCTTGGTCTTCTTAATCTTGGAAACTCTTCCAAGAAAGCGTTAGCCGCCCAGCAGCAACCAAATTCAAAGAATCCTAAGAAGTCATATCCTAAAAAGAATGGTCCTAAACCAAACAAGGGTCCTAAATAATTTCAGCCCCAAAATGAAAAATCATTTCAACAAAATGATAAGACAAATAAAAAAAAGGGAAGAAGACTGATAGACATTGCAATTTTTGTAATCGAGATGGCCACTTAGAATCAAAATGCTTTAAGAAGATGGAAGCCTTGGAAGCAGCAATGAAGAAGCATAACATCCATTTGGGGCAATCTTCAACTTCAACTTCATCTTCAGGAATGGCACTTTCTGCATGTGGTTGTCAAGCATCTCGGTCTGGCTATGCATTAAATGTATCTTCTTCTTCTCATTCTCATGAGTGGCTCATTGATTCTGGAGCTTCTTATCACATGGCCAAAAACAAAGCCATGTTTTCTTCTTTAAATGATTGTAACACCAAAAATATATATGTTGGTGATGATAGATCTCTTAATGTTGTAGGGACTGGAACTGTTCATCTAGACAATGGTCAGTTTAATGATGTATTATGTGTTCCAACCTTATCCTGCAACCTTCTATCTGTATATCAGATAACTCATTCAGGTGAAGGTAAAATTGTTGAATTTTCACCTCATGATGTTGTAATCAAGGACTTAAGAGATCCTAAACAGATTTTGGCTACTGGCATTGCTGATGATTCTACAAGGTTGTATAAGTTTCACAACTTTGGGTCATCAAATCTTCCCTCAGTATTTGTTGCTCATAACGATGAAGTGAGCAAACTTTGGCATGAGCGATTTGGTCACTTAAACTATCGCTCCCTTCAGCATCTATGTAAAGAAAATATGGTGACAGGTCTTCCTATGGTATCTTGCAGAGATGGTGTTTGTTCCGGATGTGTACTCGGAAAACATCATTGGGACAGTTTTGAAAAACGTGCCTCTTGGCACGCCTCAGCCCTTTACAGCTTGTGCATAGTGATTTATGTGGTCCACTTCCTGTTGTTTCATTCTCTGGCTGCAAGTATTTCTTAACTTTCATTGATGATTTCTCCAGACGCACTTGGGTATACTTCTTAAAACTCAAGAGTGAAGTATTTAACACATTCTTGGCCTTCAAAGCCTTTGTTGAAAAACAATCTGGACATCAAATTCTTAAGTTAAGATCTGATAATGGCGGAGAATATGTTAAAAACACATTCATCAACTATTGCACCGAGAATGGAATTCAAATGCAACATACTGTTCCATATACTCCACAACAAAATGGTGTAGCTGAAAGGAAGAATCGCACCTTAAAGGAAATGGCTAATTGTATGCTACAATCTAAAGGACTTCGTCTTAGTTTTTGGGCAGAAGCAATTAACTGTGCAAATTACATAATAAATCGCACTCCTACTAAGGCTTTAAAGAATATCACTCCAGAAGAAGCATGGAGCTCAATCAAACCAGATGTAAGTCACTTTCGTGTTTTTGGAAGTGAAGCATGGGCCCATATTCCAGATGAAAAGCATAAAGCTTTAGAACCTAAGAGTGAAAAATGTACTTTTGTTGGATATTCTGAAGATGTCAAAGGCTATAGACTTATTCCATTTAAGTCCAAAAATGTTATCATTAGAAGAGATGTAAAATTTGATGAAAATATATCGGCCTGCGAGCCTAGTCCGGCGGTTGTGCCACCTCTCCCTATCTCTTCTACTTTTGAAAACATTTCTTCTTCAGATGATGAAAGTGAGGATGACAATCCCCCCCCACCATCTCAGGATCCTCCTTCAGCTCCTGAGCTTCCAAAATGGGTTCGTGCTACTCGAGATGCAGCAGGTGATCTTGCCGGTGATCCTACGGATCAGCGACGCACACGTTCTCAGTTCGAGAGAGCCTCTTCTTTACTGGCTCAAGCTCCAGAAAATTATGATCCTGACACCTTTGCAGAAGCTTTAGGCCATCCAGATTGGGAAGCAGCTATGAATGAAGAATATCATTCATTGTTGGCAAATGATACATGGGATCTTGTTCCTCTACCAAAGGGATGAAAACTTGTTAGATGCAAATGGGTTTACAGAACCAAGTATGGACCAGATGGGAAAGTTGATAAACATAAAGCTCGTCTTGTTTCTAAAGGTTTTTCACAAGTTGAAGGCATTGACTACACTGAAACCTTCTCCCCTGTTGCCAAAATGAACTCTATCTGCCTTGTTCTTTCCCTTGTTGCCTCTTTCAAATGGGAAGTCCATCAGATGGATGTTAAATCTGCCTTCTTGCACGGGGACTTGCATGAATAAATAAATATGGAACAACCGATTGGCTTCATACAAACAGACTCCAACCTTGTATGTCGAATTAAGAAATCCCTTTATGGTCTCAAGCAAGCTCCTCGGGCTTGGTATGCCAAAATGGATAGCTTTCTTTTAGAATCTGGCTTTTCTAGGTGTCATTCTGACAACACTGTCTACACCAAGAAAGTGGGCAACTCTCTTATCATCCTTGTTCTTTATGTTGATGATCTTATTCTTACTGGTAGTGATCCCAACCTTATAAACCATGTGAAGTCTAGCCTTAAAAGGAAATTTGAAATGACAGACTTAGGACACTTACACTATTTTCTCGGTCTTCAAGTCTTGCAATCTAAGGAGGGTATTTCTCTTTCCCAGTCCAAGTATGCCTGTGGTATTCTACGCCATTTTCACATGGAAGACTGTAAGCCAGCCCCTTCTCCCTTTCAGTCTGGAGTCAAACTTTCAGTCACTTGTACTTCTCCTGAAGTTGATGCTACCTTATACTGTCAACTTGTAGGAAAACTTGTGTATCTAACCCATACTCGTCCTGACTTTTCCTTTGTTGTTGGCCTTATTGCTCGGTTCATGCAAAACCCCCGTGAAAGTCATTGGAAAGCAGCTAAAAGAATACTTCGTTATGTTCGAGGTACAGTTCAGTTTGGGATTCATTACATTGCCGAAGCATCTCCTCTATTGGTTGGTTTCAATGATTCCGATTGGGTTGGTGACCCTGATGATCGGAAGTCTACTGCCGGTTATGTGTTCACTCTTGGTTCAGGACCTATTACATGGGCTTGCAAGAAACAAGGTGCCATTTCTCTTTCATCAGCAGAAGCAGAGTATCGTGGTGCCGTAGAAGCTAGTAAGGAAGCCTTGTGGCTTCGTCAGATCCTGTCAGAGTTTGGCTTTGAGCAGCAACATCCGACTACACTTTGGTGTGATAATCAAAGTGCCATTCAGCTATGCAAAGATCCAGTCCAACATCAGCGCAGCAAACACATTGAACTGCACATGCACTTCATCAGAAATCTCATTCACGACCATGTTCTTGAAGTGCAATATTGTTCAACAGATGATCAAGTTGCAGACATCTTCACAAAGGCTCTCACAGAGGCGAAGTTCACTAAACTTTGATTTATGGTTGGAGTTCAGGAAGTTGTCACTAAGGGGGGATAGGTTCTAGTGCCTCCTTCCTTCTCCTATTGTGTCATATTTGTAAATCCTTCAATCCTATCCCAAGTTGTTCTTAAGGGGGGATGTTAGGATATTCCGACACATAGGAAATAGTTAAGTACAACTTGGTCTAGTGTATAGTTAGGTATAGAGTTAGGTAAAGTGTGTTTCTTTACCGTTGTACATTTTGTAACTTACAATCCGACGATCACGATATGTAGTGATCCGACGGTTCATTCTCTCCTCGGTATTACCGACACTTGATCCATGGCTTGACACCGATTGGTCCATGGGTTCTATTTAAAGCGCATGGAGGGTCATTTGTAGGGTAATCCGTGCATGAGAGAAACATATGTAAATTTTCATTCTTTTGTTAATAAATTTCCTGAAGTGACCGCGTTGGCTCAGGCCGTGGACTGTTTCCCTCTTTGAGGGTTTTAACCACGTCAAAATACTGGTGTATTGATCTGCGATTGGTTGTGAGTGGTGTCCTTTTGGTGTTCTGTCTGAGGAACTTACCCTGTAAATTCCTACACCGCAAAATATGTACATTGGAGATTTGTTGAACAAGTTTGGCATGGTTGAGTGCAATCCTTTGACTACTCCAATGGGATGTAACTTGAAGCTCACATCCATTGAAGGAAAAGAATTTGAGGATGAAAAAAGTATAGACAACTTGTACAAAGTCTCAATTACCTGACTACTACCAGACCAATAATTTTATTTGTTGTTGGAATCCTCTCTAGGTTTATGCAAAAGCCTTGTGGGGGACATTGGTCTGCTATGAAAAGAGTTCTAAAGTACTTAAGGGAACTTAAGACTTTGGACTTAAGTATACACAAGTGGGCGACTTCATTTTGATTGGATACTCTGACTCATACTTCAATAGAGATAAATAAATTGGGGTATCTAATTCAGTTTATGCTATGAGTCTTGGATCAGGAGTTGTCTCTTGGAGGTCACACAAACAATCAGTTCCAAGCAAATTCAACAATTAAGGAAGAATATGTGGCAGCAATTGAAACAACAAAGGAAATTGTGTGGCTCAGGAAAATTCTGGAAGATTTGCAGGTGAAACAAATGCATTCAACTCCACTCATGATTGAAAACACTTCTGCAATAAAGTTGGCTAAGAACCCAAAGTTCCATGATCGAACGAAGCATATCGATTCAAAATACCATTTGATTCGACATCATGTTGAGGCCAATACAATCCATCTACGCCATTGTTCCACAAATGAACAAATTGCAAACATCTTCACCAAAGCGCTTGGAAGAGAAAAGTTTGAAAGATTCAGAATGATGCTTGGACTCTCCAACATCCCTTCAGATTAAAGGGGGGAATGTTGACACATAATCATTGGGATTAAATGAATATATGTAAAATAATGTAAATAGAAAATAAGGAGAATTGGAATATGAAGAGACACTAGGAGATGAAGCCCAAGAGTCTCTCCCTCCATGTATATATCTATAATCAGAATTAATGGAAAATCACAATTTATTTGAGTAGTTATCTCTTGGCCTCACAATCTGTATCTAATTTACTCCCAATTATTAATATGAATTGGAGTCTAAGTGTTTTTTTCCCAATTACAACGGAGTTTGGAATCTGGATAATTATACAAAACAAATCCTTCAAAACTAACAATTGTAAATCATGGATTTAAAGTTCAAATTCTCTATAAGTCAAGTCAACCAAAAAAATAATAATTAAGAAACAAATTTAATTTTTAATTTTCAAAATTTTCACTTATTTTAAAAACATTTCTGGTAAATATAATTATGTTGATATTATGATTACAATACAAAAATTACGATTAAATAGATTAGTTATTTTTTTAACAATTAAATAGATTAATTGAATATTTTTAATAATTAAATAAATAAATTATTATTTTTTAAATATATTCATTAATTAAGTTTAATTAAAATAATTGAAAAATAAAAATAAAAAATAAAAAATTTTAATCTAAATTTTCTTACTTATTTTAAAACTTTTATATAAAAGTTACATTTAAAATTGATTTTATAAACCATGGACGTGATTAGATAATCAATAAAATTTTCACATTATGTTTCAATATGGAAATTATAATTTAACAGTAATTTTGGAAATCTTGAATTAAATGTTATTTTATAATCAATTTTAAAAGTGATTTTATAATCAAAAAGATGTTAATATTATCTTATGATATGGAAATCATCATCATAATTGAGTAGTTTAATTAATTTTCATTTAGATTAGTTATTTTTTTAGTATATATATATATTTTTTGAATTTTTATTAATATATATATATATATATATCGTTGTTGCTTTCAATTATATGTATGCTTTATACTATTTAATAAGTTTGCTTCCCTTGTTTTATTTCTAAAAAACTAATTATCCAAAATTAAGTTGATTACTCTCTTCCATATTTCCCTATCCCTCTTTTTTTTCTCAGTAGAAAAAAAAGAGCTTCTTTATATTACATAGAGAAGTTACATATTCCATATTAGAGGAACATTTCCCCACTCCTTTTGTAGGCGTTCCTTTGCACCTCTAGGTGAAAATGCTAGTGTAAGACCATATGAACATCGAAATAACCTCTCGTCATTATAATCATGTGAATCTCTACAAATATCATGTACATATGTGTTGCATGGTCTGCAAATAGGTTGTCACATCCCGAACATGATCCATGTGAGTTGTAAGGTATCAAAAAGTGTTTACAATCTCAATAAAAAACCATCGTGACATTGAAATGATTTAGGCTCTCAGCTATATGGTGACACCGCTACCCCTCCTTATTGCAATACCACACAACACCTGATTAGGGAATCCAAGACCCTCGATATTTGCAATCTTCTATTTTTCAATGGATTTACCATCGATGTTTGTTCTTCTAGATATGTCGATGCTCGATTATCTTGTGCTGGCAATCCTATCTGTTTACTAGATCTACTGGTGATTTTGTGCCAAAATGTCACCCGGTCCTCGTGCTTGGCCCATAATCGGGCACATGCATCTCATGGGGAAACTACCCCGCAGGTCATTGGATAGACTCTCCAAAACATATGGCCCCCTCATGTATCTCAGAGTCAGATCCATGCCCTACGTGGTCACCTCCTCAGTTGATATGGCCCGAGAGTTTCTCACGACGCAACCTCACATTCTCATCCCAACCGCGATTCATAACCAAGAAATACATGCTCTGCAACTCCTCCAACATCACCTAGTCTCCCTACGAAAAGCATTGTGACTGACCAGGAAAAATCTCCTCATGGAGCTTGTTGGTCAATTTAATTGCCTTAAATTGTTACATGAATTATCGACCAGAGTTGGTAAGCTTGTGAAGTGCAAGTGCACTATATGTGCTAGAAGTTCTTTTATTAATCAGATTTTTAACACATTGAATATCCCTATCTTACTCTTCAAAGAAAACGGATTTTAACAAATTGAATATTCTTGTTCTTTTCTAATGAAAAAAAAATGTTGTTCATACTTGCTAAATGAAACTTAAAGAAAACTCACACTATCTTATTAAGACAACTTAACTAATTTATTGCAACACAAATTTTATCTCTAAAAGAAGAATTAATAATGTGACATTCTAGCAATCTTTTGCATAAAAATGAAACTGAAATTAACTTTTAATCAAAATGAAAAAAAACACATCTATCATTATCAACCACTCGTATTTGAAATTAAAGGTTCTAAAATGAATCTATAACAAAATCACTCATACTCTGAAATTTAATGCTTTGAAATGAAAACCATAAAGAAATCACACATACTTTAAAATGAAGTATTGTAAAATGAAACTCTAAATAAATCTATTAACTCTAAAATGAAACACTTTACAATCATAAAGAAATATATAAAAAGAAATTACATTACCATTAGCATCATTATACATTAACTTTTAGAAAAAGGAACGATTAATGAAATATTACTATCGCTATCCAAATGAAATCAAGATTGCAAACCAATTCTAAAACATATGAATAACTATAACAAATGAAAAAGATATGTGAATGTAAAACCTTCACTGTTTGCAGGGGCCCTCCAGAAACGGGGAGTTATAAAACTTCAATCAAACAATCAGCTACACATTGGAACTTCAAAGGATTTTCTTCATTGACAGAGTAAAAACATAGTTTCAAAACATCACTGTCGCGTACATAAAAATCAACATTTTCTTCATGTTTGCTGCACGGTATTTATAAAATCCTGTGTCAATAATTGTTTGAGGCTTTTACGCCTACCTTAGCTAACATAATTCTAAAATAAGCTTCTAACAACTATCGAGATATCGTTGTTCACGATTTTCTATTTGGCAAAGCAAATCGTGAAGTGTAGGATTTTTGGGCTCTCGCTCCCCTATTCAGCAACCACGTTGACTTTATCCTTTGACCACAAAATCGAACAATCCTTTTGATGATCTGGTTCATATGAATAGGATGAAATTGTTAAAGGGATCAATCTCGACCTGTCCATATATTTCTCCTCTTATATGGCCCCTCCAATCCTGTTAAACCATGGAATTGGCTACAGAAACAGAAATTAGCTGCAGAGTCATGCAAATTCGGTAGCAAATACAAATATTAACTCAATAATAAGGAAGATTATGAAATATGAAAGATAAGACAATTAAATACCTTACCATGTCAAAAACCTTGTAGTTTGATGCCTATTGAGTTGATGTTGATGGTGAAGGAAAGGAAAAATAGGTAAGGGAGAGTGTCAAAATGAATCAATCGTGAGGCTCAACATTTCCCCACATGAAGGCCATTGCATGTCCTCATGCAAACATTCAAAACTGGAAATTTTTCTCTATCACTGCTCTCTCTTAGAAACTTGGGCAAGAACATCCGAGTTTGTCTTTCTTATCTTCTTTCTTACAACTGCCATTCTAGGCTTCTTCATAAAAATCCTGCATTTTAGACTCATGACCTTCTTTCTTAGTGATTCATTATTTTTCTTTAACTTTTTGTTCTTTTCATACCATAAACCCATATTTAGAAGAATGTAATCATTCTTAGTCCTTTGTATCTCATTCTACATCTTTAATGTCTCATGTTCTCTGTTAAGATGTCTATTCAATTTCCCCAACGAAAAGACTTCTTGTTTCAGAGTTTTTACGAGTGGAGGTTCTTGTGGACTATTAGAGTGGATTTGTTTTTCATGGACTGTAGAAAAAGATACCTTTTCTGCAGCTCTCCTCTCTAGAGACTTAATGTAGTCATATAATTCTTGTTGTACTGGATCTATTTCTGGTGTTTTTCGGCCTGGGCTATGAACAAGTGAGATGACAGTAGGTGATAGAGTTTCTATTTTCTCTTCCTCCTCCAAATTAATCACATATGTAGATTGTTGAGATGGTTTCTGAATAATCCTGAGGCTTATTCCTACATATGATGGAAAAGGGATTTTAGTTTTAACTCTTTTCTTCTCTGTTTTAGCTTCCTTTGTTTTCTTGGATGTGTTTTCTTCCTTTGTACTAGTTTTCTTTCTTCTAATAGATTTCCTTTTAATTCTTCCAAAATTTTCTGCAATAGGAGTCTCATCTTCTGACTGTTCTTGTGGTTGTTGTTGAGGAAAGTTTTTAATAGTATTCTCAAATATTCTCTTCCTTCCTATTTTTTCTTTGGTGCTGATACGTGACTCCTGATCCTCCTCCTTAAAATGATTTCTAACTAGGAAACTATCCCAATTATGTCCTAGTCTTTCAAGGTGAAATTCAATGAGTATTTTTAGAAGGTCGTGGTGATACATATTGTTTTCTATGAATTGAATCTTTTTCTGAACATTTCCAGACATTTTCCTTAAGATACTTAACAGAAAATAAGGAACATTGATTTCATTCTCTTTGAGAAAATGCATCATCAAACGAATGTGGTAAAAGAACATACAATCAAATCTTCCTTCATAGGTAACAAATTTATGAATGACTAGCAACAGATTTCTCCATTTAACCTTAAGTTTGTACTGGGAATTCCTTTTTTAAAAATAGTGATATCCATACCTGGGTTTTTCAAGAAGGTCTTCCATTATTCACCTTAAATTTCCCTGTTCTTAAACTATTTCTCTCCAACTCTTGACAGTCTGGTAGCTTCAACAATAAGAGATTATCTCATTGCAAATTTGATGTCTCCAATTTTAACCTCTACTCCATCAAAAGCTCTGGCAAATGATTTAGTCACTTGTTAAAACCATCAAACTTTTCCATAAAATCTAGCCAATGTTCTTTCTTCAGCATTTCCTTCACCTGTGGATATCCTTCCATGAATTTTCTTCCATTTGGTTCTATTCTTACTATGACGGCCATGATTGAGATGTTTTACCTCAGAATTCGCTTCTTGACAGGGTATGAGTCAGGGTTTCGGGGTAATGGCTTCGGTGAGAGTATAAATGAGAGTGAGGGGAAAAACAAGTGAAGTGATCGTTAGAGTATGAATGGATGTGAGTTGGGCGATTTCAACAATGAATTCAGAGTTTGAGACGAATGTTGTGTAATGACAAGATATTTTCATTTCACTTTCGACAATGATGGTTTTTGAACGGGTGGTATATCGTCATTATAATTCATACACTAATGTTTTGGCGCTTATTATTAAATTAAATATTTTCATACCTTTTGGATTGATGATTCTAACATTTCATTGCTCCTTTTTGTATTGCCTTCGGGTGCTTCTGAGGGTGGACTTGATCATTTCTTCATTTGCTCTAGTTAGTAGTCATTATCAAACATCAGCTGCAGAATTCTGTCAGAGCTACAGAATCTTAGCAATTTTGTAGTTATTTTATTCTAGAAAGAAAAAGAGGGACAAAAAGAAAATGGGAATGGGAAATAAAGTTTAGAATAACAAAATTACTTGGTTTTCACCCTAAATTTTCTGTACAAACATGCCAACAGTGTTGGTTTTCATGTTTATACAAAATTTATTATATATTTTTATCATTTTTATTATTTTTTATTTTTTAGATATATTTTAGAAAAGAAAAAGACTTATGAGTCAAGTTGGGGGGGAAGGAAAATCCTTCTTAACCAACTGGAAATCAGTGTTGTCTTGCAAATGTTTGATAAAATCCTCCTTTGTCAATGGCTTATGATAGATTCTTAATTGATGGCCATTCACAAGAAAATTGGTCCTTTCTTCATCAATAGTTCTGATCCTAACTACACCATTATCAAAGACTGTTTCAATCTCATAGGGCCCAAGCCAATGAGTTTGAAATTTCCCTTGGAAATCTTTGAACTTTGAATCAAAAAGTAATGTCCAATCTCCTGGATGGAACTTTCTTTCTTTGATATATTTTTCATGTCATCTAGATCTCTTTTGTTGAACTATATTGGTTCTTTGGAGTGCATATTATCTTATATCATCAAGTTCATTTAGTTGTTCCATTCTTTTTTTTTGTGCCTCTGAAAGATCAAGACCCAATTTTACTGTTGTCTTGAAAGTTTTTACTTGAAACTCAATAGGAAAAAGGACTTTCTTCCCATAAACAAGTTCATAGGGAGTATGCCCTGTAGTGTTTCTCCATGTGGTATGGTATTCCCATAAAGCTTCTGGAAGCTTTTCTGCCTAGTTTCTTCTATGCAGATGCACAATTTTGGTGAGAATTGCTTCAATTACTTTATTGGTGGACTCCACTTGTCCATTTGCTTATGGATGGTATGGAGTGGACTTCCAATGTTTTATTTTGTACTCCTCCATTATCTTCTGTACCAACTTGGATGTGAATTGAGTACCTTGATCTATTACAATTTCCCTGGGACACCAAAATGAGTAAAGATATCCTTGAAAAGAAATGAAACTACAATAGTTTCAATAGCAAAAGGAAGTGTTTTAGCTTCTACCCATTTTGTAACATAATCAGTACAAACAAGAATGTACATTTTCTGTCTCGACGGTGGACTGATTGGACCAAAAAAATCCAAAGCCCATTTTTCAAAAGGCTCAATAAGTACCTGAGGTTGTAGAGGCATTTCATCAGAGGGAATAGGTTTCCCCATCCTTTGAAAACTATTACATCTCTTAACATACTCCTTGGCATCCTTTTAAATGGAAGGCCAACAATGTCCTAAGAGAAGGACTTTGTAGGAATTTCTTTTGTCAGCGAAGTGTCCTCCACATGGCTCATCATGACAAGCTTTCAATATTTCTGGTACTTCATCTTCTCTAATACACCTTCAAATGATCAGATCTGGCCCTGTTTTATACAATTCTTCATTTATCCATGAATAAGATGCACTAATTTGAATTACCTTCTTTTTTTCTCGAGTAGATAAATATGATGGTAACTTCCCTGTAGCCAAATAATTAGCAATATCGTCAAACCAAGGTGATTTAGTAGATACTGCAAAAATATATTCATCGGGTTAATTGTCTTCTACAAGTACATCATTATTATCATTTTGAATTCTAGACAAAAAGTTAGCAACTGTATTTTGTTTCCCAGGTCAATCCAAAATAGTGATGTTAAACTCTTGCAACAACAACAACCATCTCATAATTCTGCCATTAGTGACAGGTTTATTCATTAAGCACCTAATTGTAGAAAGATTTGTAGGTACAAAAGTTTTGTATCCAGTAATGTAATGTCTGAATTTATTGATAGCATGGAGAACAACTAAAAACTCCTTTTCTATTACAGTATAATTTAACTCTACAAGAGTCAAAATTTTTACTGGTGTAATAAATTGCATGAGTTAAATCCTCTTTTCCTAGTACAACTCCTTAAGTTGTGTCTGAAGCATCAGTTAAAATGTGAAAAGGTAGTTTCCAATTTGGTCCTTTAAGAATGGGTGATTCAGAGATTTTCTCTTTTAATGTTTCAAAGGCCTTTTGGCAATCGGAATTCCAATTGAATTCACACTTTTGTGAGAAGTTTGAAAAGTGGAGATTAAATTTTCATAATTTTTCTATGGATCTTCTATAATAACCAGTGAAACCAAGAAAACTTCGAACATCTTGTTGACAAGTTGGAATTGATAATTTAGAAATAACTTCTACTTTCAATGTGTGCACTCTAATTCCATTTCCTGAAACATGGTGTCCTAAAACAATTCCCTCGGTAAACATCATAAAACATTTTTCATGGCTTAATAATAGATTTGCTTCTTTGCATCTAATGAGAATTTTTTCCAAATTTTTAAGAGCTTCTTCAAAAGAAGTTCCATAAACTGTAAAATCGTCCATATACACTTCCACAAAATCATGAATTAGATCAGAACAAATGTCTAATATTTCTCTTTGGAATGTTGCAGGTGCATTACATAATCCAAAAGGAAGTACTCGGTAAACATAAGTTCCCTATGGGCAGGTAAAGGTAGTGTTATCTTGGTCTTCTGGGGCTACTTGGATTTGATTGTACCCACTAAAACCATCCAAGAATGAAAAATATTTATTCCCTGCCAATGTATCTAAAACCCGATTTATGAAAGGAAGTAGAAAGTGATCTTTTAAAGTGGCTTTATTCAATTCCCTATAGTCAATGCATACTCTCCATTTTCCATTCTTTTCAGGAACAATTACTAAGTGTGAAACCCACTGTCTATCTGAGATTAGATAGATGAAATTGACATTCAACATTTTTTGTAATTCCTCCTTAACAATTTCCCTTAGATTTGGATTCATTCTTCTTTGAGGTTGTCAAATTGGTTTGGCATTTTCTTCAATGTAGATATGATGTATACAAATATTAGGACCAATTCCCTTCATGTCAGTATATTCCCATGCATATGCAGAGGAATATTCTTGTAACATCTTTATTAATCCTTCCTTTTGAAATTCTTCCAAATTATTGTTGATATTCAAAGTTTTTCCTTGAAAGATTTCAATTGTAGAATTGCCAAATTTTTCCATAGAATGCAAGGATAGTTGATGAGATGATAAATATTCAATATTGCATTGTTCTTGAAAAATATGACTAAATTCACAATATGATGAATATTCATTATTTTCCATTAAATTCAAAATTTGATCTTCCTCATCTATTTATGAAGTGGCAGAGATTCGTCTTGTATCAATGTCATCATCTATCTATTCTTCATATTCAACTTTTATTGTTGGTTTTGCAAGTGGATACAATGTGCATTTATTTGTTGAGCTCCCATCAGAAATAAACATATCACCAGATCTACAACTTATAAAAGCATCGGCTGTAGCTAGCCACGGTCTTCCTAGAATCAATGGATGTCCTCCTAAGTTATTGTTGGATGTTAAAATCATAAAATTGACAGGGTATTCCCAAGAATATATATATATATAGACACACACACCATCAGGTTTGATTATAGATCTATCTGCCAATTGTAACATTGAAGGTGTATATTGAAGATTGGAAATTTTTAATTGATCCATAGTTTGTTTACACATGATGTTTATAGCTGCTCCTAGATCAATCAATGTATTTGGAATCTCTACACCATTTATGTGTGTTTTCACAATGGGACTTCCTGAATCAAGATATCTCTAAATTGTTGTCTTACCCATCATGATATGTGCAATTTTTCCAACTAGTTGGATTCTTTTGACTAATTTTTTTTTTTATTCCTGGTCTTTTTATGCTCAGTTCCCTAATTTTCTTTGTGAAAATTGGTATTTCCTTAATGGCTTGTAGCAAATAATTTTTTATGAAAAAATTCTTCAGTTCATCTAACATGTCATAATCAGACAATAAAATATGTTTTTCTACCCCTTCATCAATTTTTAATCTCTCAGGAAAAAGTGGTTTTGAAATAGATACTAAAGGTTGTTCCATAATATGAGTTGAATTATTTGAATGTGTTGGAGTAACTTGTTTTTGAGTTTTATCTTTTTCATTAAGAGACTTCTCTTCTTCAGAGATCTTTACTTTTTCACTTTCCTGAATAACAACTGATAGTGAATTTTTCTCTAATATTCTACCAGATCTAAGTTGAAAATTGTTTAGATCTAGTGGAGTTATCATGTAGGTTTGAAAATTTTGTCCTTCCATATTGTAAATAGGTTGTGAGTTTTTATTATTGTTTAGATTTGGGAGTGGTTGGGCAGGCAATTGGTTTGGTCTTTGAGGAAATGGTAATGAAAGTTGTGGATTCAATTGTGAGGTTGAGTTTGTTGAACATGATGTGGTGGAGGAAAAGTAGGATATGATTGTTGAAATTTTGGAAATTGAGGATATTGAGGGTACTTTCCATAAGGATTTTTCCATCCTTGTGACCAAGGTTGTGGCCAAGATTTCCAAGGCATTGGGGCAATCCAATTACTTTTTGATGATTGTGCAAATGGTTGAGTGTTAAAACCTTGAGCTGTATTTGTCTATGGATTCTGCCAAGGTCTTTTAGTAATAAAATAAAGAGGATCTACCTGATTTGGTACTCCTTCTTTTTGATAAACATCTTTAAGACCTGGTATTGAGGGACATTATTTTGTATCATGATTTTCCACACATATAACACAAGTTTCTACACTCTTTAAATCAAGAGGACATTCTCTCAAGGCATGTTTCTTTCTGCACTTAGGGAAAAAAATGGACAATGCAACATTTTCAACCTTTTTCTTGTTTTATATTTTAAGGGTGTCAATTTGTTCACTAAGACTCCCTAAAATATTGTTTTAAAATTATCAAGCAAATTTCCTAATTCTGCTCTACTTACTATCCCAACTACAAATTTATTAATCCTTGATAAAAGAGGATCTCTTGGATTTTTCCCGGTTCTTTCTTTGCCTCTTGAAATGTGTATGCATAACTCACAAATTTCTCCTAGTGACAACTGAGAAATGTCTCCCTTACCCATTAGATTGAGAATATCAATCCACTCATCTCTAATGGATTTCAATAAGAGAGCTTTCAAAGTTTCCTCATATAGATTATTCATTTTTTCCTTTTAACATTATAAGCAAATCTTTCAACGAAGTCTTCAAGATTTTCATCTTCTTTCTGTACCATTTTAAAGACTTCATCCTTAATATTATGGGGCATACAATAGTCCTTATATTTCTCTAAGAATGTAGTTTTCATTTGTTCCCATGTTCTTATGGAGTTTATTCCTAAACTCATAAACCATTTTAATGTTGCATCTTTAAGGGTTGCAGGGAATAATTTCAACTTTTGAGCATCATGCAAATAATCATATGATCTACACAAGACTTCAAATTCAAAGAGAAATGTTTTAGGATATTCACTCCTTAGTCCATGAAAGTTTGGAAGTGACCAAGGAGGATCTTGTCAGATCAATTACACAGGTTCATTGTCATCGACAACATTCAATCCGGTGTCGTTCAGCTTCGACAGTGTTGTTTATGGTTCAGGTTGTCCAGTAATGTATATGGTTTTTCATGGTGTTCAGTTGATATGGTTTTGTGCCTGGTTTCGACATGAGGTTGTCATCAATTCCACCAGGATATGGTTTTACGACATGGGTTGAGCATTTGCCTTGCAGAGTTTGGGTGTCGAAAAAGGTTTGTCATTGTGTGGGGTTTGAATGTCACTTTGTGACAATTGATTGTAAAAGTAGTTGCTTTAAGAACAAAGTGGTGTAAAGTCTTAAGGCCTAAAACCTAAGACATTGTACTAGAAAACAAACTCTAACTTAAACCTAAGTCTCAAGACTTAATCCAAATCTATGGTAAATACATTATAAACCATATAAAGCTATGCTAAACCATACACCTAAACCCATTAACCTATATCTAAATGCATTGGATTGTAATAAACATTACATCTAAACCCTAAACTAAACCTAAACAACAATAATACCATACCAGACCCTAAGTCCTAACCTTATTGGGCATGTTACAAAACATATAAACCTATGTTTCAAACTCTCAGCATATTCAAATTATATTATAAAATCATTGCAAAACACATAATAGGTCCCCTAACCGCAGCGGTTAGCTGCGTCGAGATCGTGTCATGTGTGCAATAGGGAGATAGAAGTTACAGTGTTTAAAGCGACGAAGATGTCAGTCCTAACCTCCAGAACTAGACTGCGCAGGGAATGGTTCAAACCATGTGAACAACGCTGTGGTAACCGGGCGGAATCATCGTAGACCATCAGCAACTCTAACCGGGTAGTGATAACCATGTGAACATGAAAGTTAACCAGGTGGAGATCACCATAGACTGCACCAATGAAACCGCTGGGAAGACCGCCACCACCAGTTGTCACATGACGCAGTCTCCACAGAGTTACGGAACCGTCGGGTTTATCCACCAGGTGGCCATCGTGGTATTGGTCGTCCACTGGTTACATGTCAGACGGTTGTTTCTCCATGCCGTTAGCTAACCACCAGCGGTTATGATTTAATATAAAGTTTATATTTTTGGTTTTAGTTACAGTTTGGTGCAAAACTAATTCAACCACCATGTACCTTATCCCTAGGTGGCAAATCATGACTAGATTGAGACTTTTGTAACCCAAATTAGAAATAATTCATTCCTAAACTCGGTGGAGGGAGTTGGAATGCATATGGTAAGTTATAAAGGCAGTTTTTTTCATGAAGAGGAGAGGAGAGTGGTTTTGGGTTTTTTAATGCAAGTTCTGGAGGTTATAGTTGATTTTGTTTTCAGTGTAACAGGAGAATCTAGAGTCGGAATTGGGAATTGTGACAGTCGTTGGAAAGCTAGTTTAGAGAGTTATCTTTTGACAGTGACCAGAAGTGCCTGCATGCACATTCATCTTGGTCAATTTTCTATGTCATCGACCTCCTCAGTTTCAATCCTAATAAAGTGGTCGCCCATCTTGAAAGCAGACCCGGAGACGTAGTCCATCAGGGACGAACTCTGTAATAAATTTTGTTGTTTGGTATCGCTGTGTTTTTGTTGTTTTCACTTGTGTTTTGCATCTTACTTATGTTTTATCAACTGTTTAAAAGTCTTCTTCTCAAGCAGTTCTCATGGTTTTTCTGCACTTTCAGTTAACATTCAATTCATTAATGGCATAATCAATTCTACAAAAGTTTTAACATATGATCATTTCAGATCATATAATTTGGTATCGGAGCAAGTTGAGTTGTAGAATTTTCCATTGAATGTTAACCAGGTCAAAGTCGCAACGTAGAGAAGGAATCCTTGAGCAGATTGATCCAGAGATTGGAAAATGACGAGTCATTCATAAGTCGACCATGACAGGATATGATGCAGGTGAAACACCAGAAGCTAAGATGAGTGATGAATAGTTTCAACAAGCATTCTTGAATATGCAACAGATGTTGGGAGAAATCTACGAAGACAAGAAAGCGAGAGATGGAGCTTCTTCTTCAAAGACATCGAAGAAGGAAAAGGGTAAAGGCAAGGCTGATAAACCACCTTCACCTCCATCCTCTCCACCATCATCATCATCTTCTTCTTCCAGTGGAGAATCTGAAGCAGAAAAGAAACCTAAGAAAACATCTCTTTTGAAACTTGATGTAAATTTTGAATTACCTATTTATGATGGTGAAATGAATCTTGAAAAGTTAGATAACTGGATTAAGCAGTTAGAAGTGTATTATCATATTCGGAACATCTCTAATAATAAAAAAAATATTCATTTAGCTACACTTATAATGGGGGGAACAACTTTAATTTGGTGGGAAAGTAAAACTCAGATAGATGTAAAGCGGAAAGGTAAAATCATCTCTTCATGGTCTAAGTTTTTAAAAGCTCTTAGGAAACAATTCTATCCTTTAAGATACATGCATCAAGATGTTATTTATTGACAAAATTTGAGGCAAGGTAAAGGGTAGAGTGTTCAGGAGTTTACTTAGGAGTTCAGAAAGAAAGCATTGGCGCTTGGTATTTCATTAGATACACATGAAACTTTGTTAAAATACATCGGCAGTTTACATCATATTTGTAGCATACATTATTGATGTTTAATCCTGATGATTTTGATGAAGTATGTGTTCAGGCCATACATATTGAATCAGGTGGCAGACCATTCAAGTTTTCATCGCAATCATCCAAAGATTTGGAAATCAAAGATTCCAATGACAGTAAAGGGAAGAATAATTCGAAGAGAAAGAAATCAATGATAGCCCAGAAGGAAAGACCTACCTGTTCTCATTGCCAGAGAATCAGTCATGATGAATCAAAGTGTTGGAAACTTCATCCAAAACTTAAGCCCAAAAAGTTCCTTAAGGAGAAGGATGAAAAGAAGGAAATTACAACAGTCCAGCAAGATCTAGGTTCTGATTTAGGTGATGAAAGGAGGATAACTGCCATGGTTACGACAGGTAAAAATTCTGACACTAGTTCAAGTTCGAATACTATTGCATCTTCATCAAACATAAATCCTTCAAATGAGGGTAAAAGAGTTGAATTGTTTAACATAAGGATAACTTCTAAGAACACAAAGATAGATACAATGTTTGACAGTGGATCACAGGCCAATCTAATATTTGAATATTTAGTTAAGAATTTGGGTTTGGAGACACGGAATCATCCAAGACCTTACCCATTAGGATGGCTAAATAAATCAACTCAGATAAAAGTCACAAAATAGTGTCGATTAAGATTTTCCATTACAACTAATTACATTGATGAAGTGGAATTAGATGTGGTTCTAGTAGACATATGTGGAGTTGTCTTAGGAAGTCCTTATCTTTATGATCATGATGCAATATTTTACAGAAGAGAGCATAATTATCACCTTAAGAAAGATGGGGTTGAATGTATTGTCAGGGCACATCAAAACAAAAATCACTTGAATTTAGTTGTTTCTAATCAGATAAAGCGATTAATAAGTTCAAATAAAATATTTGTAATCATGTGTGTAAAGGAACGACATAAGAAACAACATGATGGTTGTTCAAGTTATGAGTCCCAGTTTAAAGATAGTTTGATCGAAGAAGTAGACACTTTTCCAGTTTTATTTAAAGAAACCAAACATCTTACTCATAAGAAGGGAATACAACATGAATTACAATTTGTGCCTAAAGCTTCTCTTCCTAATGTCAGAATGAATCAATTCAGTCCAAGTTTGGAAATTAACAGTTACAGGGATGCAAGTCAGTATTGGGGAAAGTCAGTGTACAATTTCTCTTGTATTGTGTCACCATTTCATGTTTCAAACAGTTTGGAAGCCTCTTTTCAAGTGGAGAGGAAGCCTATTTGTTTTCATATCAAAGTCTTTTCTAAAGCATTATCAAAGTATCCAATACAACTAAGGGAAACTTATGCATAAGGGGAAAGTGCTAATCAATGGAAACAACATTTAATGAATAAGGAAACAGTGATTCAAACAAATCAACAGCTAACTCAATACTTTCGAAATCAAACAAAGTTGCAGCAGTTTTCAAATTACAGTTTGATGGGTTTATTGTAGCAAGTTTACTTAGTAATCAGGAATCAGGAAAGTATCATAAGTCAAGTAGTTGGTTTGATGTCAAGAATACCTTTGATTGTATCTGTCATCCGTAATCTAGATTGTTAATACATGCCAATAGTGTTGAACAATATCCTGTAGAGACAGTTTTCAAATATGGTTATGAATCACTAACTCATGGTATTTTGTGGAAAGAAATCAATTGCCATGTTCATAACAGGTTGTTTAACCATTGTCGCAAGTTGTGCATACTACAGATGGAAGGAATAGGAAACCGATTCAAAATATGCCATGGTTAGCATCATCAGGGTCATCACTTGTAGGTGATTGATTGGATGTATTGGTACATCATCAGGGCAAGGTGGAGAGCGAGGGAACTCTACCCTCATCGACTATTTGTCTAAATCAAACTTTTGTGGTCCAAAAGCTTTCAAGTGGAGAGGATTGATCTAGGAGGATCTCATCAGATCAGTTACACAGGTTCAGTGTAGTTGACAACATTCAGTCCAGTGTCGTTCAGCTTTGACAATTTTGTTTATGGTTCAGGTTGTCTAGTAATGTATATTGTTTTTCATGGTGTTTAGTTGATATTGTTTTGTGCCTGGTTGTTGACATGAGGTCGTCATCAATTCCACCAGAATATGGTTGTCGACGTGGATTGACCATTCGCCTTGCAGAGTTTGGGTGTCGACAAAGGTTTGTCGTCGTGTGGGGTTTGAATGTCACTTTGTGACAATTGATTGTAAAAAGGGTTGCTTTAAGAACAAAGTGGCGTAAAGTCTTGAGGCCTAAAACCTAAGGCAGTGTACTAAAAACAAACCCTAACCTAAATCTAAGTCTCGGCCTTAATCCAACTCTATGGTAAATACATTATAAACCATATAAAGCTATGCTAAACCATACACCTAAACCCATTAACCTATATCTAAATACATTGCATTGTAATAAACATTACATCTAAACCCTAAACTAAACCTAAACAACAATCAAATACCTTTACCGTAAGTCCTAACCCTATCGGACATGTTACAAACAGATAAACCTATGTTTCAAACTCTCGGCCTATTCAAACTATATTATAAAATCATTGCAAAACACATAACAGGTCCCCTAACTGCAACAGTTAGCCGCATCGGAACCGTGTCATGTGTGTAGTCAGGAGATAGCAGTTACAGTGTGTAAGCGGCGAAGATGTCAGTCCTAACCAGTAGAACTAGACCACACAGGGAATGGTTCAAACCATATGAACAACTCTGTGGTAACCGGGTGGAGTCACCGTAGACTGTCAACAACTGTAACCAGGTGGTGGTAACCATGTGAACATGCAAGTTAACCAGGCGGAGATCACCATAGACCGCACCAATGAAACCACCGGGAAGACCGTCATCGCCAGTTGTCACATGACACAGTCTCCACTCAGTTATGGAACCGTCGGGTTTATCCACTAGGTGGTTGCCGGGGTATTGACCGTCCACTGGTCAAATGTTAGATGGATGTTTCTCTATGCTGTTAGCTAACCACCAGCGATTATTATTTAATATGAAGTTTATATTTGGGTTTTAGTTACAGTTTGGTGCAAAACTAATTCAACCACCATGTACCTTATCCTTAGATGGCAAATCATGACTAGACCGAGACTTTTGTAACCCAAATTAGAAAAAACTCATTCCTAAACTCGGTGGAGGGAGTTGGAATGCATCTAGTAAGTTATAAAGGCAGTTTTGTTCATGAAGAGCAGAGGAGAGTGGTTTTGGGTTTTTGAATGCAGGTTCTGGAGGTTATAGTCAATTTTGTTTTTAGTTAACATGAGCATCCAGAGTTGAAATTGGGAACCGTGATAGGCGTTGGAAAGCTGGGTCAGAGAGCTATCTTTTGACCGTGACCAGAAGTGCCTGCATGCAAATTCAGCTTGGTCAATGTTCTGTGTAATCAACCTCCTCGATTTCAATCCTAATAAAGCGATTGCCCATCTTGAAAGTGGACCCAAAGACGTAGTCCATCAGGTACAAACTCCGTAATCAATTTTGTTGTTTGGTATCATTGTGTTTTCATTATTTTCACTTCTGTTTTGCATCTTACTTATGTTTTATCAACTCTCTTAAAGTCTTCTTCTCAAGCAGTTCTCACGGTTTTTCTGCACTTTCAGTCAACATTCAATTCATTAATGGCATAATCAATTCTACATCAGTTTTAACATATGATCATTTTAGATCAGGAAGGATAGAGGGTGAGATATTTTTCATTGTCACAATTTTATATCATCGAGGATAGGAAATCCAAAGGGTTCTTGATTTATGTCTTCTCCTCTTCCTCTTCCTCCACCTCTTCCACCTCCCCGTTTTCCTGCTCTTCCTCCTCCAATCCTAGGTTGTTCACCATTCAAATTATGTACCTCTCCTTCCCCTTCTCCAACCATTGTAGATTCTTTAGAACTAATATAGGGTTCTGGTTCCAAAATTGGGTTTTCAACTTCCTCTAGTTCCTCTGGTTATTCTATCAATGGTTTGTTAAAACATGTTTCTTCTTCCTCTTCTTTAGTAGGAACTTCCAGATCTTGAGCTAGAAGTTGTTCTGCAATTGAAGATAGGAAAACTACTCCTATTGTTGGGAATATGGGATCTTGTTCTTTTATTATGGCTTTTGTTGATGAAATTGGTGAATCTCTAGGTTGGATTTCAGATCCTGATACCTCTGGGAGTTTGTGTTTGCCTGCTATGGATGGAATTCGAGTTTCTGTGGGTGGTGTGGCACTACGAGGTCATGGTGGGATGAGTGATGTTGTTGGAATTAAACTCTTTACTTTACCTGCAAATCTACCCCTAGAGTCTCTTTCACTATGCATATCATGTTTTTTTTTTTGTTGTTGTTTTTTTTTATTAAAATGAAAAAGACTAAGACTTCTATTTACACTTCCTCAACAACGACGCCACAATGTTTGTGAATTTAATTGTCTTAAATTGTTACATGAATTATCGACTGGAGTTGGTAAGATTTTGAAGTGCAAGTGCACTATATATGCTAAAAGACCTTTTATTAAATCAGATTGTTAATGTACATGATTGAGTTATTGATATTCACTTCTAAAGATGCAATTTGTTCCTATCTTACTCTTCAAAGAAAATGGATTTTAACACATTGAATATTCTTGTTCTTTTCTAATGAAATAAAAAATTCTCTTCATACTTGCTAAATGAAACTTAAAACAGACTCACACTATCTTATTAAGAAAAATTAACTAATCTATTGCAACGTAAATTTAATCTCTAAAAGTAGAATTAATTATCTAACATTTTAGTAATCTTTTTCATAAAAACCAAAATGAAATTAACTTTTATTCAAAATGAGAAACCACACGTCTATCATCCTCAATCACTCATATTTGAAATTAAAGGTTCTGAAATGAATCTATAACAAAATCACTCATACTCTGAAATTGAATGCTTTGAAATGAAAACCATAAAAAAATCACACATACTTTGAAATGAAGTATTGTAAAATAAAACTTTAAGGAAATATATTAACTCTGAAATGAAACACTCTGCAATCATAAAGAGATCTATGAAAATAAATTACATTAACATTAACATCATTATACATTAACTTTAAAAAAAGGAACAATTAATGAAATGTTGTTATCGCTATTCGAATGAAATCAAGACTGCAAACCAATTCTAAAACGTATGAATAACTATAACAAATG